>VZTO01011945.1:3722-18336 GCA_013400615.1 Syrrhaptes paradoxus
CATTAATTTGTGGTTTGAACTTGTGATTTGCACTTTTCTGTTTGTTTTAGAGATTAATGTGCATTGTGGGATGACAGTTTGATGATAACGAGCTATTTAGGGGAGGAATCTCTTAATACCAGCTGACTGTGTAATGGCAGGTGAAACTCAATTTTGTCATATCTAAATATATTTGGAGAAAAACAATTTCCAATTTATGTATGTTAGAGTCTGAATTGGCTGTCCTTACTGAGGAAGATCTTGACGTTACAGCTCTGTGAAAAGATCACATAAATTCTCAGCAGTGGTCAAAAAGGCATGTAGTGTGCTGGAAGCCATTAAAGCCAAATGAAGAATCACCTGAGAATTTTTTTTTCCATTGGATGCAGCAATTCTGCTGTGTTATCCTTTTTTGCCTTTCTTCTTGGAAAAGGTTATAGCAGTGTTGGAAGAGATATATGACTGGTGAGGATAATCAAAGAAGCAAAACATCTTCTGTACAGGGAATGATTAAGTAGACCAAGGCTCATCAGACTTGGGAAAACATGTTAGGAAACAAAAGGTAGGAGCCTGTAAAATCATGAGTAGTAGGGTGAAAGTGAGCAAAGAATGTTTGTTGTACAGGTGTAGGAAAAGATAAAAAGTAAACTCTTGTCTGATAGCTTCAAAAGCCTTGAAACAAACTGATGAACTGTAGAACACAATGCCACAGCATATAATGATCATTGAAATGCTTAGACAAACTAGGGGTGGAAAAATTGTTGATCTAAAAATTTGTTAATCTAAAAAGTTGCAAGTAGGTGGTCAATGGTAAATACATGAGGAAGATATGACCATGTACTTGACCTGTTTTTATGTCTTCTCCAGGTGTCTGTTGGCCTTTGTCAGAAACAGAACATTGGACCTTTGGTCTGAGCCAGTAAAGCCTGTTAGGCAATGTATGTACCAGGCCACTTCCCTTAAATGCCATGTGTCTCTTAATGTGTCCTATTCATCCTTTTCTTGCAAGGACTTGCCTGACAGTTCTCCAGCATTGTTTAGATTCATAGCTTTTGCCTCTTCAGAAGGCAATTAAAGGCTTAGACTGACCTTTTATTTGTCATTAGTCACTTAAATTTCAAGTGGTACCTAGCAAAAGTTTTGCTAATCCATTTCTTCTGGGAGAGGATCCAATCTTGCTTTGAAAATATCACCAAGAAACGGAGTCTTGCCTTTCCTTATTTATCAGTGACCTTTGGAGCCTTTCACTATTCCAAAATAAGGCCTCAGTTTCTCAAAATCTGGACATGGTTGGTCTTGTGTTACAACGACATGATCTTGTTATGTTCTCTGTACACCTTTCCCCCCCATCTGTGGTATTTTTCCTTGTGAAAGTACTTATAACCTGTAATCATCTCACTTCTCAGTCTCTCCGAAATACTAAACATGTTGAATTCCCTGAGCCTCTCATTGTAAGGTAACATTCTGATCCTAGTGTCATTTTTATAGCACTTCTGCAACCTCTCTGGTTTTCCACCAACCACTTTAAAATGTGGACGAAAATACTATGTTTCAGTAGCAGCCTCCTCCCTGCCAGGCACTCAGCTGGTTTTTCTCTGTTCTGCCCTCCTCACCCATCTGTGGATGCCCTTTGTGCATGTGGTTGACTGGCAGCACTGCTCAGCTGCAGATACAGTTTAAGTGGCTGGTTGTGTTAACCAGATGCTGTGCTCCAATATTTCTCAGTTTTTACTGAAATCAAATAGTAGATAGAACTCTGATAACAGCAGCATTATATGAAATTGAAAACAGAGACTTTATCATATTATCTCAAAACTAAAAATGACAACGAATATTCAGTTTCAATTTATTTGCTGGATACTAGCAACTTAGTTTGTAAATCAAAAATACAGAGCTTTTATAGTTTGGAGATGAAAGTATAGCTAAAACTTCCCCAAACTCCTTTGAAGAGTTGATGCTTGCAGTATTTACGGATTTATTTTACTGATATGAAAATCTATCATCTACCATCCATCAAATACTGTGAATATATGTGATGTGGGGTTTCTAGTTCCAGTCCAAAAACACTACAGTTGATCTTGCATGGATTCATATTTGTGCAACTGTGATGCTTTTATTTTTGAGCTGGTTTCAGGTTTGTCCATTTGATACTCAGGGATTCAGCAGGATTTCTTTATAGAAGACAAATCAGGAAAAAAACCCAGATCTTAATTTTAAAGGTCTAAGTGGCATTTGGAGTGTGTTTAATTTAGTATTTATTTGAAACACTGCATAGATGTTCAGTGTTACAACAGTATGGAAAATGATAGAACACATTTAAGGATGAGTGATGGATTACACCGAGTATATTGGTGGATCTTAAGATAGCGTGTTTCTTCTTTAATACTTGTAATAGTATGGTGAAAGAGAAAGCAGCTCACACTTTTATCTCTTGGGTATTTTTTTTGTTGTTGTTTGTATTTCCTTAAGGAAAACTGTTTCCCCAGTTTTTCCTTCAGAAAGTAGTTAGGCTTTTTGGATTTCATAATTGACAAGTGGTACTTCTGCTGTTTGACTACCTTAAATATTTGAAATTTAATTTCTTCTGCTTGAGAGGAGAGCAATAGTTATTTTCCTGCCTGGTGTTCTGATTTCTGTTTCTGAGGTGCTTAAGCCAGAGAGAAAGTGGTTCGTAGCTTGTATTTCTGTTCTGTAGCTGAAATTGTCACACATTAGTGGTTGGAAACCCTTGTGGTAGCAGCTCTAGTTGAGAACATGTCATTCGTTGTAGTGGCTGCTTTACACTGCATTTATATTTAAATAGGAGAAAGTGATCTATTTGGAATTTTAAGAGTTGGCAAAGTAACTTGCTGTCTTGTCTTTTTCTTCACCGTTGATTGATCCATTTGTTTACTTATCCCCAGGAGTGAGGAGGAAGAAATCTGGAGTGAAAAAGCCTTCATTTAGGAGTATGCTGAATGCTTCCTAATAGCATTTGAGTTGAAAAGACCAGAGTCCTCTGAGTGTGGTTTATTTATATAGTTTTAATTAGATCCGAGCCTCATTAATGAAAATATGCAAAATAAAAAGGGCATCTCTTTAAAGTTCAAATATATACATTGTGAGAGTGGGATTTATTCTCAGTCTAGGAAGCTGTGTGTTAACTGCAGTGCAGTGTTCAAATCAACTGTTACAGAGAATCTTACCCATACTGACCTTTAGTATTCACCTGGTTCTCAGTTTTCCTAAATTATTGTTTCTTCAGATATAGACTTTCAGAATCATTGATCAGGTACCTATGTTCCTAGCTTTTGAAATGAATAGTTTGCATGTAGCTGGGAAAACGATTGCCGACTTGTTACAGAGTGATCTCTGCTTTAGGAAGAAATATTGTTAGAGAGCTTTTTGCTCGGACTGAGGTTGGGACTCTGTATTGAGCACCCTGAGTGAGGGAGGAGTGGGTACTTTTTGTTTCTCTGGTTACCTGTTCAGATTTTTTGGAAGATGAAGGAATAGAGCAGCTATAATAGTTCTGTTCATTTTTTTTTTTAAACTAAAGATATGGAAACACAGGCAATCATGGTTGTAATGCCAAGCGTGTGAGCAGTTGTACTGCTTTATTTATTTAATTGATTATTAAAACCTAAGCAGTATTTTGCTGTCTTTGTGTTTCGTTTTTCTGGAAACAAGACCATAGCTCAGTCTTGTATGTCACTGGATATTGGGGGTATTTTTTAGAAGACTGTATATATATATGATGCTTCCTATAGCATCAGCATGCCGTCAGGCCAAGACTGTGCCTCCTAAGATGCTGTAAAGTTCCCTGCTGGTCCCAGTTGGAGAGAGACAGACAAACTGATTGGGATTTTGGAGAGCTTGTTTTCTGCCCAGCGGTACCCCTTGTGTGATTGGTATTGGAACCCCTCTCAGACGTTGTTAATGCAGCAGTAAAGCACAACCAGCAGCTTGCTGGGCTAAGAAGCAAGCTTAAGCCTGTCTCATGGCTTTATCAGAAAAACAGAATTTTTCAAGTGCAGTCTTGTCACAAATTGAACTGTTTAGGACAGAGGAAAAACCACGGATCAAGTATGCTTGTAGTAGCTTGAATTTGCGATTATTCTGGATTGCAAGAATGTTTCTCCACATTGAGAAGTACATTGCGTGCATTTACTTGAACTTTGGAATCATTCAGTTTCCTTTACTTCCCCCGGTTTTAGAGAAGAGGAATCTGTAGAGAACTTAAACGCATGCAACATATGGCTGAAATATCCTGTAAACCAAAGATCTAAAAATCAGAGTTGCTGTTTCCATGACAACTGTAGCTGAGCCAAAGAGTTCTTTTCATAAAGTCAGCAGCCGCACACAGCTAAAGTTCAGAGTCTGGGAACCTGATTCCTAGGATGCTTTGGGGTCCACAGATAGATCTCCAGGGAAGTGCTATTTATGTTTGTATCCACTTGTAACTTCGAGTGTCACTTGTTCCCAGCTACTGCCTACAAACCACACTGATGGGAATAGTGTTTTTATGATATCTAATTGATATGTCTGAGGTGTTGCAGATGGGAATAGCAAACGAAGAAGTAATACCACTTTGGCAAAGAGGAGTTTTAAGTGGAATATAGGAGCATTTCTATCTTTAATTTTGTGGGTGGGGGATGAGGAGGGCTTTGATCTGCAGCTTTTCCTAATTGGAATTGTTTATATGAATACTCATAACCAGACTCTTTCTGTTCGAAGACTCTCTGATCTTGACTACAGGAAAAATTAGGCTATTCAACTTTTCTGCTGTTGTGCCACTATATTTCAGTCATGTCAGATGGAAATTTAATATTTCTTCTGACTGATGCTAATTGTTCATGTCTTCGCAAATTATGAAGAGTGAGTCTCGACAACAGTTAGTCCGGATGGTGAAGTGTATGAACCAATATCCTAAGTATGGCCAGTGCTGTGTAACCATAGGGTTGCATTGGTGTATGTACTGTGCTTAACTTCAGTTTAATTCGTATTTTAGATGGATAGTGGAACAGAAATTTTATGAGATTGGTTACTATTTACCCTTTTTTGAGTATCTAGACACAGAGATAAATCAAGGGTGGATTAACTGTCTGCAAGTCACTTTCTATCATCCAGGCTACCCAACCAAGAAGCTTTATTTTACTCAACTGAAGCAAATATTTCAAGTCATTTTTTTGGCTAGTCTCCAATTTCATCTAAACGTCTTTAGTTTAAAATTATAAAATGAGTAGTCTAAACATTTTAATTTTGGTGAACAAAAGCCATATTACTTTAAAAAGGAGGAAATAAAAATAATAATACACTGTAATTAATAAGTAACACTTTTAATTCATGAAAATCTTAAAAATGTAATTGAACTTTCAGTAATCCCATTACTGTGACTGGTTGACATTACTTTGATTTGAAGAGTTCAAACCTTTTCTATTGGGACTGCCAGTATAATAATAGAATTGTTCCTTTTTTCCTGCTCTGGCTCCTCTATATTAACGTATCTCAGTGGCAGTAATCGAGTTTGACCATCATATTTCTGGAATACTAATTCAAGAATATTTAATCCCTTGGTGATACGAGTTAGCCTTTCCAAATGTGCTGTTATAAATCCATGTGAGAACTGAGCTGGTGGTGGCTGGCAGTCAGTGTTAGCACATTATGTTGAAGCTAAGTGTTTAGAAATCCGTCTAATGCTTCATATAAAAGAGCTCTGATTCATATTTCCAGATGGATTTTGCTATCTTGGTTTAAGTGATTCTCTGCTTCATGCCTGACCTTCCCATCTGCCAAAGGTAGTGCCCCTTGGCAGAGATGGTAGGAGGGGCTTTGTGCCAGCTAATGGACCCATTTACACTGAAATCCTTCAAGGTTTGACATGAACTCTAGGCTAGACCAGAAGCAAAAGTCTCTTGTCTGAAGGAACAGCATAGTACATGCTCATTGGACTTGGATTTGGTGCTCAGATACGTTCAGGAGATTTTATCACTAACTACTTACTTAGACATGGACCTGTTGGAGAGAGTCCAGAGGAGAGCCATGGAATTGGTCAGAGGGCTGGAGCACCTCCCCTGTGAGGACAGGCTGAGAGAGTTGGGGTTGTTCAGCCTGGAGAAGAGAAGGCTCCAAGGAGACTTAATAGCAGCCTTCCAGTACCTGANGATTGAGGGTAAGGGTTGAGAAAGGCTTCACAGTCAGGGCATGGAACTGGATTAACTGGTCAAAAATTTACAAATACAATATGAATTAATGGATAATGCTGTATTAATAAATAACAGGAAAAGCATTAAAAATATTAGCAAATGCCTAGCAACAGGTTCTCTCCTGCTTTCCACAATTTAGAAAAGGTTTGCAGACAATACTACTTACCCATATTCTCCTGAAATCGATGCTTTGTGTTACCAGTGAGGGCACCCTCTTGATTTAATACGTTATAGATGAAGATTGTGATAGAAGTTTTAAGTTGGCTTTTAAAGTGACATTGATTTTTGGGGACATATTTAGAAATGGAACTGTATTTCCTGGCAAAGGGGTTTATGGTTATATATTTGTTGTTATTACTTGAAAGAACTGAGCATGCTTTAGCTTGGCTCATGCATCAGGTTTTGAAACTGAATTTGTAGATGGCATTCTTGGAACAAGTCACCCAAATGAAAGATTTTTCTTCTGGTTCCTTAAGCACTACAAATGTGTGACAGACTGAACATGGATATCACTGAAACAAAATTCTCAAATACTGTTTTCACAACCAGTACACTGGAAAATATGACTTTTTGCTTCAATTTTTCTTTACCTCTAAGCTCTCAATTTCTGTAAAGTGTATGAGACCACATCACAGCAAAGTGGCAGATTTTCTGAGCAATGTAGGGTTTTAGATTGTGCAGGCTCCATCATATGTCATGATTCTGCAGATACTTGTATAGAAGGGCATATTTTTTTCTGTTCTTTCTTTTCATTTAGTGGCAAAAAATCATTACGTTTTGCTAGATTTCAAAATGGACTTTCCATGACTGGTTTCCCAGGCTCCATTTAGTAGATCAAAAGTTTATGATCTTTTGTTTTAGCAAAGTATATATAATTGATAAACTTCCTTTGCAAGTAATCTTTACACACAGAATTCAAGTGTCTCTGTTAAAATCGTTAAACGTTGATTAGCAAGAGACAAATCCTGTCTTACTCAGCCTAGTTCATAAGTGAGGGAGAAGTAATTGCCATTGACAAGAGTGTTAGCATTTGAGTACTGAAAGCATAGATGGGCATGAGTTACTGTATTCGGCTGAACCTTCTGTCCACAAAGCTCTGTACATGCAGCATTTTCCCTTTTCTGAGGTCTTTCTTAACAAACCGCTATTCTGGCATATCAGATTTTCTCCCTTGAGAAAATTTTTCTTTAGGTGTCCCATGCCCATTTGTACCTTTAAGGCTTCCATATCCTCCTATTATTTTTGTTTTGATTTTTAGTTATGGAAATACAATTGTTTGACAACTCCAGTGTTCAATTACCATTGCTTTCAGGCATTTCCTAAAGGATGATATTTGCCTGGGGGAGAATGTAAATGAGAATGGCTCTTAAACCTTGCACATCCTCATTCAGGGTGTTAGTAAACACGAGGAATCATTTTACAATTCAGAATTCATATCTTTCTAATCAGCGTTATTGAAGTCTAGTAAAAATATTTGAAATAGAACTGTTTTTTGCTTGTTTAGAGGTTTAAAAGTGCCTGATGCCTGGATTCCGACTTGTCTTCTACATTATAAACTGAAAGATAAGTAGAATACAAAAGCTTTTGCTTCCATAGTTTTAAATTGTAATACAAACATTTTTGTTGGTTAGATAAGTAGTTACAACTTAAAATTTTATTTAGAACTGATATTTACACAGCAGTTTGCTTGTATTGACATAGTTCCGCTGACCAGCACATTGTACCGTGGGATCACAGTTCTTGGTAGTTTACTACTAGGAATATAATTTTTTTTATGGTGTAGGACTTTATATTTACAAGAGTTCTTTACATAAGGTCCATCAAGCTTCAGTCCTGAGCAGAAATCTGGTGTTAATGTGATTCATTAACTTTAAAGCAATTCAAGGTTAGGTGAATCATTGAAAAATAAATTACTGAAACACAGACTTAAATAGCGAATGGTATATGTTGATGCAAGTTGGTGGAAAAAATGGGTGTAATCTTTGCCTTTTTGCTCAATAGAATTCTTTGTACAGACGGAGGTTAACTGCTTTGTTATTGTCTGGTATAATCGGTATAAGTTTGCCAGTTGTATTTTGGAATTTAGAGGTCTGCATGGGAGAGATACTTTAAAGTATCTTAAAATACTTATGTGATCTAGTGTTGGTTTTAAATAGCAATTTGATCTTGGCGAGATTAGCTTGGGGCTTCCTCTAGCTAAGCTTGTATAATGAAATATTTAATGCAGTGACAAGTTGTGAGGTTTCTAATAATGGTGTGGGTTGATCAAGATAGACTTTATGCTTTGTGGGTTGTTTTTTAATGGTGATCACTATCTAAATAGTGCACTAAGTTCACTGTACCCGTAGCCTGTCTGAGCCTATATCCTGGTAGAGAACACTGAATGAAGCTTCCAACTTTCTGGGCAAAGAGTCAAACTATTAGTTAAACCATTGTAACTAATTGTTCTGTGTGTTAGGTTGGGATCACTTAAGAACATGAAGACACTGTGCTATGACTTTATAAAAAATCTAATGCTTCATAGTCTGATATTGTGTTGTGTTAGTTTAAATAAGGATTCTCCAAGGGAAAAACAGGAGAAAGGGGTGAAGTTGATCACAATTCAGGTGGAAAAATGTTTAAGTATTCGCTGTCTATAAAGTGGTTTTAATTAGCACAGGAAAGAAAGACTTGCGAACAAAGAACAAATATTATTAATGGTATTTGGAAAGGAGGATAGTGCAGAATAGTCATGTTGAAAACTCTCTACCAGATTATTTTCCCCTTTCTTTTAAGAGTAGAAATTTAAAATGTGAAGTGTGCTTTTCAGATCTTCGAAAATACCTTACCATATTTCATACTGTTCTATGGTGTCTGACTTTGTGTCGTAGATTTCTTTTATTTCTGTTTTAGAACTTTACAAATCTATGCTTTTAGAAGCAAAGAGATGAGGAAAATAGGCATTTAAGTCTGCCTGCAGACCAGACTGACTTATTACCAAAAATGTGCATTTCTTACTAGTAAAAACAAAACAAAACAGAACCCAACCAAACCTCTCCACTATTTTTGTGTCTTCCTTTGTTGTTACAGTTCTGACTGTTAAGTTTGCAGCAGACTTGTGAATTTCAGCTTTTTAAAATATGTACCATACACATAAATTAAAACATTAATTTACTAAGATGTAAATAGTAATGATCTAGACAAGTTTGTCCCTTCTCACAGTCATGTATGTTTGAAATAATCTGCTGTAGTAAAGGCATTAAATGTTCAGTCATGACTCCTGTTTTTTTGGTGATACTTTCACTAAAGATATAAAAAAAGGTGTAACTTGCATTACCTGTGGAATATTGCTTAACATTTGCATAAACTTACATTTACCAAATTGTACCAAGAGGGAGAACGCAACATAATCATATCATAATTGCATAATCAATTCACTGTGATTATATTTTCTCCCTCGATGCAATTTAGTAAACAGGAGTTTGGGTGAATATGAAAGAGAGTTTCTTGCTTACTGTGATTTGTTCAGTTAGTTTTGTTGTGTTTTTTACTTTAGAAATACAAGAAATGTCCTTTTAACTTAATTCAGTTCAGAATTCATTTCCCTAATGACCTTCTCAGATTGCGCAGGTGTTTTCCTGGAGTTTAGATCTAGTTCTCATGGTTTAAGTGTCTAGATTCTGTACAGTCTGAATTTAAACCAGAATAATACGGATACCAATTCCTTAACTTAAAATTTTTTCCATTAGTATTGCTTTGATTATTCAACATTTGTAGCACTCCTTTACAGTAACTAGGGATATAGCAAGTCTTTAAGAGCAAAAAAGGAGACAAAAGGAGAGGAGTTTGAGATCTGGAAGTCACTTTCAGTGTGTGGAAGAGAAACTATTTCCTATTTCATACAGAATAAATACAGGAAAATAGCTTAGCTATCGGAAGTGTTAGTATAACATAAAGGCACTTGCCAGGTAGATTTTTTAAGTGTAGATTAAAATTTTGTGTAATTTTCTTGGCAGTGCATGACATGACTCAATGGTAGGCAACATGTGGAGTATCACTGACTATAATGTTGATTCATACACACTGTACTGTGTTCAAGACTTTGTGGTGTGTTTGTACAGGATGGAGCAGTTACTGCAACAGGCATAGGTGTCCTTGTGGGCAACTAGTCAAAAGAGCTAGAACCCTGTCATGAAAGTGGTTTTTCTGTTTCAATGAGGTGGAGTGATGTGGAGGTGGAGAAGAGGAAGCAGTTGAAGGTATGTAGGTATGTGACCCTCACAAGTGCCTTATGCGTATGGATTAACCAGATGGTATTTATGTTAAACTGTATTACTATTTTAAATTTTCAGTGTTCTCACACAGGGTAAGAGTCCAGGACTTTGTATCTATCAGTAGGTGTCACTGAGAAGCTCTACCAACAGAAGTGGATTACAAAGTCTGCTGGAGTATGGAGTTTGCATACTTTTATGGATTTGTCACAAGGCAGTCATAGCTTTATAGCTCTCATTTAGGAAAAGGAGAGTGTAAGCTCTGCCCTGAGAAAGGCAGTGGCTAAATACATATCGTCAATGGCAGTGCTCAGAAGGAATAGATGAGTACTGAAAAGATGCACTCTTCTTTAGGCAAGGACATGCATTGCTTCTCTTTGTGGTCTTTGACAACTTTTCAGACTTTTTTATCAGTACTGAGACTCCCAGCCAGGAGTCTTACTTTACTACGGTAAAACTGAACAGTCTTGGGTGCTTATGTAGCTAATGGAGAAGATGCTTAAGGCCTGGGACAGAGGTCCTGCTTTGGATCCAGCTGTGCTTATAGAAGATATTGCTGCTGCCCAGCTGGAGGTTGCTGCTCTCTCTGTTTTACTGGAAAGAGTGGATTGTGTGCATGCTTCCTTGTCTGCTTTAGGCTGATGGTCTAAACAAATGATAAAGGCTGATATGAGCTAACTCACCTGCCCTTGCCTGAGGTTGTTTTAGGAGAGCTCACGTAGTCCTTAAACATGATTTTTCCAGAGGAAAGACAGTGAGTAACAGCTGATAGAGGTCAGCTGTCAAGAATTGTAAGGTACAAGGTTTTTTTAGGTCAGCATCAGTCTATGACCTGAGGAAAACAACTCTAAGAAATTTCTATAGAAATAAGTGCTTGCATATTAGGATTGTGCAGATATGACTTGATTATGTCCTTAATTAGATAGGAGTTAAGTTCTATGATTTCTCAAATTGAGAACTGATTTCAGTTCAGTGAGCCAGTAGGTGCTGGCCTACATGTTCAACAGACAAAGGCATAACTTCTGGGTTTTATGTTTGTGAATTTTGGCTTTGCTCTTTATACAAGCAATATTTATGAGAGCAAATTAGTGGTTTTGTTTGTTTTGAACAAACACATCAAACATCATCTCTGCTTTGGTAGTGAGGGAGAAAATGATACTGATTCTACAAGCAAAGTGTTTGACTATCATACCATGTATTCATAGAGCTGTTTTAAAACATTTTTAGTGTTACCATGAACACTTCTTTGGTGCACAGGATATGTAAATTTCTCCATCATACAAGAATTTAAAAAAAATAAATAGTGCCCCCTAAACAAATGAAAAAGAAAACTGACAAGACCTGAGATTTCTGATAACAAATCTTTTTAAATGTGACTTGTCCTGTACAAGTGAGTGGAAATACGCACATGCTTAATTAACTTGTTGAACTGGAAACTGAGCTATTAACAGTATCTTCAACCAGTACAGGATTAGATGTTGATCTCACTTACACGCAGAGGTCCAAGAATTAAACTCCTGGGGCATGTTGTTGGTGAATGTGCTGTCTGACTGGGCTCTTCTCCCTTTCTGGAACACTGAGCAGAGCTTTTTTTCTGTTAGCATAAGTAAGTGTAGCTTGCAAAATTGCTTTAGCTATATGTTACTGGTTTAGAATTTCTAATTTTAGGAGGTAATGCTACAGACATCTTGAAATATACAACTTAAATTTGCTTACTTTTCCATTAAAATGTTTATCACTTATGTCATGAAATAGTTGTTAGTTTTTGGTAACTTTTTTCCTGAAAGTTGAGTCATATTACACTGAAATGTAGAAGATCTTGTTGGAAAATTGTAATTTTGCTTTTTTGTTTAGTTGTTGGCTTTTTTTAATTAGCTTTTTAAATACACCTTAACTGTTGTTATATTCTGTTTTCAGTTATCCCATAAGTTATGTTTGATATTACACTGAGGCCAAAGAGGCTTTGAGGAGAATGTTGCTTTTCTGAAAGGCAGTTTAGAATCCAGACATATAATTAGTTTATTTCTCAATGTTCTAGAATGTCTTAGGGATGTACTTTGACATGCATTATTTCTGGCAGCAATGCTGATTTAGGCATTCTCCATACCTCCTTTCCTTCCTGCTTGTTCCAAATTCTCTAAAATCTTGGTGGGATACAGATGTAGACTGAATCAGACTTGGTTTACTATGTAGCAAAAGCGGTACTGGGAGAGATAAGGCCAGAAAGAGCAGTGGAGAATGTGGATATTGCTTAAATATCAGTATGTTGGTGGGGTTTTTTTTCTGTTTCTCTCCTTTATTTCTCTGAAAATAGATACTTTGACATAGAGAGAAGCTAGCTTCTGAAGTATTGCTGCCAGACATTGGAATAGGAAATTAGGAAGTTGATATCAAAGTAGGGGTAGCAGGAGGAAGATGAAAAAATGTGCCCAGAAAGTAACTTAGTTTATGTATGTTCTGTAAGATTAGATTCCCCCTCACCACTGTGTGCGATTAATGAAAGCATGGTTCAAGGCATGTTTTATCCCATTGTATAGGAGCTCTGATGAATAGTAAAGAATGGTAGGTAAAAGGAACAGAAAAGGAAAAAGGGCTGATGTTTAAGTCTAGTTTTTCTTTGTCGTAAATCGGCATGTTGGAAGTCACTGGAATCAAGACTTCATGAAAAATGGAAGATGGCAGTTCAGGACTCAGGAAAGAGTTTGGACTGTTCTACTATGTTTTCGGTCCAGCATTAGATGTAGGTTATTCTGTAGTCCCTGTTTCATCATTTATGGAGTGGTTTCATACATCTCTCTGCTTCATCACAGACATCTGCATCTTCCATGGTAATGGTTCCTTGGGAGGTCAGTAGAGATGTTCTACTAATACTTTCTTCTCCATCTATTTGTTGAACATTCTTTGTCTTCCCAGTATCTAAAAAAGACAAGGATCCAGAAAGCTAGCTGACATGCACTTTGGTTTTGCTAAAGACAATTATGGTTTTGGGCAGAAGGTGCATTGGTTTTAGAAATTAGCTGTATTGGTAAATGCAGTTTGATTTGAAGGCATAAGGCCTTCAGTTGTGAAGGTGAACGGTAGTCTGAGTTGCAAGAGATTTACTGCTTGTTCTTTGGATAACCTGAGTAGCCAGGAAAATATATTTGTCTCCAGCTGGCCGAGTGATTGCAGCTTTTCTTTGAGGATTTGAACAAAACTGCAGGCATCCATCTTTGTCATCTTTAGACTTGATTACTATAGCACACATTTTCTTTACATACTTTATGCCTGACGTTTTGCTCTAATCAGCATTTCCAAGTAAAACTGCTTGTAACTGGGCTTGCTAGCCTAACATGCTCTATATTTTGCATTATTTACAAGTTTACTCTTGGAATTGCTTAGTATTTGGTTTTCTGACATTTCATATACCCAAAGACTGACTTTATGGGGCATATATTGATATATATCTGGACACACTAGCAGCCTGCTCAATTAAGCCCATTCTGGTTTCCATGAGAGCCTGAATATTACCATTTCCAAGATTTGATACATTGATCTGAGCTGTCTATGTAGAGGAGTAATTTTTTTAGCTTCATGGCTTACTGAGATTCCTCCCGTCTTCCCTTTTTCTAGCTTTAACAGATTTTCTTTAGTTATTGGGGTTTTTTTGCATCGCACAACTGGTAGTGACTCTTGCAGTTACTTATGATTAGAATTGTACTATTTTTAAGCCTCTGAAAATATTTGAAGTTCTGCATTTATTAATAAATAAGGCTTCAGTTAGACAGCAGTAAAAATAGAATAGTATAGGGATTGTATCTGGAATTTGCAGCTGCTGAAAACGGTATTCCTGGGTTCTTCATGAACACTTGATATCACCCCACCACCACCCCAAGACCCTCAAACCAAGCATCAGTCTTTTTTCTGGTTTTAAAACTTCATAAGGTCTATGAATACTGGGACTGCCATTAAAGGAAGAAAACACACAGCCTAACTGTTGATCCTTGGAATAGTACTTCCTTACATACATAACCTGAACTGCTTTACAGATACAGCACTTTAAATGGAAATGCAACAATATAAACAGTGTCTGAAGAAATAAATAAATAGCTTGCCAAATAGTCTTCTGTATTTATAGCCTGACAGCTTACTTGTGCAGTTAGACATATAGACTTAGACAAGCGTATTTGAGAACGTACTTTAGAAATGTTTCTTAGCACT
>VZTO01011947.1:0-87501 GCA_013400615.1 Syrrhaptes paradoxus
AAAGTGAGCAGAGTCGGCCAGTAATTGAAATGGCATCAGGGAAGAAAACTGGAAAGTACAGAGGGAAAGACAGGCTTGGAATTGGCAGGTGGCAAAGAAAGCGAATAAAAGATAGAGGGGGAGAGCATGGAGGAAGGAAGATGTGGATATAGACAGGGAAAGGAAAAGGCAGGGGGAATGGTATATGTGGACCTAACCAAAGAAAATGGATGCAGAACAGGTGGTGGGGATGCATGGAGAGGAGGAGACTCATGCGTTGGCAGAGAAGGAAAAGCAGAGGTGTATTGAGACAAGGTAGAGAAAGGAGGGACAAAAAGGTATTTGGGGTTAGAAAGAGGGAGAAAAGAACAAAGCAATGGGAAATAAAGAGTTAAAGATGAGCAAAGTAAAGAGCCCTATCTCTGTGCCATTAAAGTTCACCAAGGAGACACAAAGAACAGGGTTTGGAAACACAGAGCACCTGCTGGCAGCTGCTTCTCCAGGGCTTCAGTGGTCCCTATCAGCTGTTTGGGATCCAAGTGTAAATTCCAGGTAACTGCTTTTCATTTTTGAATAAGCAGAGTTTGATTTGATGGAAAAGCTTTTGGCCCTGCACTGCAGCATCACCACCTATAGCACATAGCAGGCAGGTTTGTTGTAGGTTGTATCTCCATAGCAATATAATGGCACCAGCGAGGAAAGCAGCAGGCACCTCTTGGTTGGGCAGCCCAGCTACTTCCCTGCTCCATGTTTGCTGGGTAATTGTTTCTAGTGCCTGACTCTGTGCGGGAAGGATGTTTCCTTCTGTTGGTAAAGCAGATCAATGCTGACATCGTGCACTGTCAGATTTTTCTATCAGTGCAAACAGTTGCTGCTGCCCTTGGTGCTTCATCAATAACCAATTATGCAATCATCTGTGTTTTCTGGTTTACTGTTTTTTACCCCCACACAGAGGAAATCAGAGAAGACAGTTAAATTTCCTCCCTGTAATTTCTGTCTCTTGGCTGTAGCTGGGATGAAGCTGAGTGGCAGTTGTTGGAAGAGGACTGCTTTTGCTGTGCCGCGGGGAGGCTAGTCGAAGCGCAGGGGTGCCTGCCCAGGCAGAGGTGTGTAGGCAGATCTTTGTCAGGGTTCATCACTCTTCTTAGTTGCTCACATGCTCAATAATTGAATGCCGTTTTGCAAGTGGTCCTCACTGGCCATTCACCGAAATGCTAGCAGTCATATCCTGGGTTCTGTGCTCACATTGGTCCCTGCCCTCCTGTGTAACAGTGCATAAGCCAAAGATCTTTCTGTGCCCCCATATATTTTTCCCAAAATGTCTCCATGTTACTGACTATGAGAACTTTAGATTTTATGTACTCCTAAGGCACTTTTGGTCTTTTTGATGGGATGGAACAGATATGCATTTATGATAAGGACAAAAATGTTTTAGGGTTGAGTTACAAGTGCAAATACATGTACAAATACAAAGCTTGCTTACTTCAGATAATCTACAGCACTTGTCACATTGAGTCATTTGGGCTCCTTCAGGGTAAGGCACGGGAATAAGTCTGAAAAGCAACTGCAAAAAAAACACAAACACAAAAATACATTTTTTAAAGAATTGCATCAATATTCATGGAACTATTTTTTATTGTACCCTTTTCCCCAGCTTTTTTCTAACTCTTTAGAAACCATGCTTGCCCTCCCATCGTTGCCATTTCAGCTTCCGCCTATCTTGGGTAGAGAGTTCAAATAAGCTCTTGTGTTTTTTTTCCGGTAAAGATGAGAGTCGTTAGTTTCCAATACAAGTGGTTGTGGCATAGAGAAAGGGAGAGACCTGGCTGAGCCTTCTGGCTGACATTCTGATGCAGAGATTTGGGTTTCAGTTAGATAATGCTCTCTGAAAACAAGGCTGCTGAAGCACATGGGACAATATTGACTCAAGTGCGAAACAATTCAGTGGGTGACCTTCATGCTCTCACGTATGTAGCCAGTCAGGATGCATGGCGTGTAAATGCCACCCAATCGGTATTCATTTTGTGTGACTCGTAACCAACCCACACCAGGGAATGGATGAAAGGCAGCGTTCAGGTGTGTAATATGATTATCAGATAATATATCAGACTGTGATTCCACAAAGCCAAAGGGTCAACAAGACTGGAAAATGTATTTTGCAGCTTCTGAGAAGATGAATTTTTGAAGATTAGTGTGTTCTCAATATAAAATGAATTTTCAAATACATAAAATAAATAGATGTCATGTAACATGGCTCCCCCTTCTCCCTAGCTGACCAGCTGGCTCCCAGGGCAACTACTGAATGTGTAGACACCCTTGGTCATATTTGGTCTGGGTTGTGTTTGCACATATGGAATGAAAGCAGACTTCCGACTTGTTTGCCTGAGTTTGTTTGCCTGTCGAGGGATGTAGAGGAATTGTGTGGTTCAATCCTACTGTTTTTATTAGCCCTTTGAGATGGTGGCTCCCCTCACTGAGACCGCAAGATTACTCTCCTGTTGGGCAGTCACCGTGTTTGGACTCCCAGGGGTGGAGGCAAGATACTGCCTGTCCCTCAGTTCTGGCTCCTGTCACTAACATGCCTAGGGAGGGTTTCCTGCTGGGCATCTATGTGTTCTTTCCTTACCAGCCTGCCAAGGGTTTGAATCAAATCACCCTTGTGTGACTGAGTAAAACATATTTTCTCAGGAGTCAGCCTTTACTTGACCTTTGACTGGATGACCTCACTCCCTGCATTTGGGAGGATGAGACTGGAGGCTGTTATTTTGACTGGCTGAAGTTCTGGTGTTTAAAGTTGCAGCAAAACACACTCAACTGTTTGCTCTAGAGAAACTATGGTTGTGGTAACGCTCTGAATCATTAACATCAATCTATAAAATGGGTTCCCAGGCATTTGTGCTGCTGTTGCTGATCTCCGATGTGAGGAATAGCCTGTGATGCCAATCCCTGTCTCAAAGATCATCTGTGTGATCTCACCGATAGCATTGTTTAGGCTGCTCAAAACTTCACTCATCTCAAACCACCAAGTTCAAAAGGAGGGAGGCAAGAGACACAGACAGAGGGTTTTCTAGTTTGTAAATGGATACAGCTGCCCAGAAAAAACTGGGAACCATTCTCACAAGGCACTCAGAATAGCTATTCTCTAGTCAATGAGAGCAGCTTTTAAGACGGACACTTTCTTTTCTCACGGCTCAAAGAGCAAGTAACAAAAAATAGTAAATCTCAGAGAAGAGAAATGACTTCTGAATTTTCTCAGCAAAAAAAGCTGGCTCTCTTGAACTGAAAAAAAACAAACATAGCTGGGCTTTGCAAAGAAATATTCCTTACATTAAGGAAGAAAGGTAAGTATGATAAGATTTTACTGTAGTGAAATTTTGAGGCCAGAAGGGATCATCTAGTTTGATTTCACGCATAGCACAGTCCAGAGAATCTGGCACAGCAATTTCTGTGTCAAGTCTGTGACATCCACTGGAATGACAGCCCACCTTTCACATGGTGGCACTGCTGTGGCCCTTCCCCCTGGCCTGTGCATGCTTCTCAGGAGCGCCCAAGATCTACGTCCCCTCTCAACGGGCTCCACTAAACCTGGTGTCCCAAGGGCATGCCCTCCTCCCCTTCCAAGCTGTGTTTCCATTCCACGTACAGCTTCACACAGCCTGTGGGGTGTATGGAGAAGCAGGGGAATGAAAGTTAATGAGCTAGAATATAATCATAGCTCTCCTTCAAACTCACAAGCTGCTGAGATCAAGTTCTGAGGATGGGCTGTCATTTGTCTTTCTTCCAAACTGGTTCAGACTGGCTCACCGTTCCCCCACTGAAATACTCATGATTTGAGTGTCTTAGGTGAGAGAAGCATAACAACTTTGCTGCACTTAGGACATCATTGTCTAGTTGAAGGATTGGGGAGGAGCCACTTCACCCAAGGAAGGTATTTGTATTCAGCAACTGCTAAAGTGCAGACAGCTTCCTCTCCATTGTCTCAGAGGGGAACGAAGCACCCTCTTGCATTTTGCCTGCTCAGGGAAATGGTTTGAGTTTCTGTATGTGAACAAGGTAAGGAGGGGGGAAATGAGCAGCTGGTTCCTGGGAACGCACAGCTTTCTGTCCCACTGCAAACACCCTGAGGTAGAAGCTGCTCGTTTTTACCATTTCTCATGTAACTCTGGAGAGAGAGGACAAAACACTGTAAATAGGGGAGGAGAGGAGATCCTAGCCCTGAGGAGTCTCCCATGTAGCAAACAGGAAATTTATTGTAATGTTTTCAAGTTACAGAGGCTGTGTAAGTGAACACTATATGGAGCTGGAGAGGGAACACTCCAAAGGGTTGCACCATCTGGTTGCATTTGGGACGGTTTCACTGAATTAACGTGTGCAAATTTTTTGAGGATCTGACTTTATATCTTCATGTATCCTAACTTAGGGGCAATGGGATCTGCTTACAAACAATAAAATAGAAATTGGAAAAGAAAATGCGGTTGTATGTGTGCTGTGCTCTGAAGACCCAGTGATCAGGCAGTGCACAGGAAGATGTATGAAGCAGAAAAAGTCAAGAGCCTCATCAAGAAGGGGACAGATGAAGGAAGACTTTGTGTAAGTGGTGGAGAAATTTGATGTGTTACATCTTCTGAAGAGAGGTTCTTGCCTTTGTGTGCAACTAGATGCAGTTGATAAGTGCTCTGACTTGCTTAAAGAAGTAGGCAACTAAAAGGTATTTGATTCTGGAAAGTCAAAAGTGGGACTAGGTTGCCATGCTTGGCTTTGTCTGTCGGAGCTGCCCAGCTGTTTGCCCTCTCTGAGCCGTGATTGATTGCTTTTGTTGTGGGATGGTGGAGAGCAAGGTGCATCCTCTCATATACAGAGAGGTCTGATGGATCTCCCTGTTTCACAGTAACCTGTAAGAGGGAACACTTCTTTGAAACTGTAGTGTGTACTGACTTGTGAAAATGTCTACAGATTTCCTGCTGAATCTTTAAGTTGGTCACCACTAGAAGGCAGAGCTAATCGTTTGACTGGGTTTCTATAATCTCACTGGATAGAAATTGCTACTGTCAGGTTTTACTGCTGGTATTTTGTGCCTACCCATTTATTTGTCATCCAAGGATCTCAGAGCGGTTTACAATAGTGTGCTTTCTGGCTGTTAACCCATGAGAAAGGGAGTCATTATTTCTGGTTCTGTTTCCAACTCTATCCAAATTTGGCGTGTCTGTCCAACAAGCCTCTTCGCCTGTCAGCGCCTCTGCAAACGAGGACTCTGCTCTTGCATCTGTCTACAGCCCACTGAGTCCCTCAGACAGAACCATGCTCCTATTAACTAGCACAGCTGGTGTGGAGCAAGGAGAAACTGGAAACTCTGCTCTTTTAAAAACCCCACCTATTCTGTAAATTTTCCGTATCTAAATGCAGCTGCCTTGGAAGCAAGATGAACAACTTGAAAATAAATGAGGGGATGCTTATTGCAGTCCTTTGGAGCTTGAGGTGCTTGAAGTGTGTGACTGATCTCCCTGTAGCTTGTGCTTACAGTTGTTCCTGGGTTTGGGGAGTGCCGTGGACCTCATGGGAGGGAGCATAGCTGGAGTTTATGCAAGCAATTTAAGCCCTGGGGCAGTCTGGCAGGACAAGAAGGCACCAAAGCAAATGATTCTGAATAGGCTTGGTTGTACACGGGCATATTTAATACATAAGCTGTGTTGGCTTAAGCAGGTTCAAATCTTGGGTCTTATTTTGTACTTTTTTTCCCACTGTATGACAATGCAATTTCAAGGATATACTTAATACACAGCTGTTACCTAATTTGTAATCTTTAAGGGGTATTGGCAAATTTGGGAATGAGTGTATTTTGAAGACTCCAAGCTTATTAAAATTTGGGATTTAGGATAGGCTTGTCACATGTTAGACAAATGATCTTGAAAGTCAGAAGTAGATCAAGGAGAGATGCATGTTACCATACCAACAACCCAGAGAGCAGTTGTCGAATGTGTATATTCCCTGTCTCCCAGACCTTCTTCTGACTTTGAGGGAAATGTCTGAGTGGTAAGAAAATTGATAAATTATTTGTGGACCACAGATAATCTTTCTATAACGTTCACATAAAATGGGAGGAAATAGCTGAGACATATGCCCTGATTTAGAGTAATATTTGTAGAACTGATATTTAAAATCCTACAAGTAGTTTTCTATAACTGAATAGTGATGGAGAATGCTCAACAACTTGGATAGGAGAAGCCTGCCAGTATTCACATCTGAGAATGTTTTCCCTACTGCATGGCTACAGGTATTCCAGCAAGAGCATTCGGAACAAACCTACAAGTCCATCTGTACAAGTCTCCAGACTGTTCAGGAGTGTCCTATAGGGGCCTGTCCCAAGTACTATGGAAGAAATTGGTGATTTAAAAGTATTCTCAGTTTTAGCAGAGTCACTGTGTGAGGATTAGATAAGTGAGTCATCAATAAAAACCTAACCATGGCACAACAAACAGTTGGAAAGATAGCACAGCATTAGAAAGACCCTTTGGGTCTTTGGAGCAGAGGGTTTCTTTTAAATTGTCACTTTCCTTTCACATACTAACAATAACTTTCTAAAACCATGAGTGGGCTATAAACTTTGGCAAGTGTCAGTACCATCCCCAGAAAACCGATTTTTATTTAAGCAGGCCTCTGAACCCTAGAGAGTCCAGGCAAACGGGGGTTTTAATAGTTGATATGGAATTTCATGTTCAAATAGATTACTCTTTTGTCACCAGTTGGACTTCTACCTCTGCCTCCCCAGGAAAGTGATCAGTGTTTATTTATTGATTGACTAGATAAATGAATGCAAGTGATTAACTGGAGAAGAGAGGATGGTGGCTTTGGAGAAGGAAATACCTTTGACAGGTGTTGAGGGAAAAGCATGAAATCTTCAATCCAGAAATAATGGATTAGATATCAAGAGAAGCAGGAGAGTAACACTTACCTAGCTTTGAGAGAGAAGCGAAATCCCAAGAGGAACTTGTAGCAGGCTGCCAGCAAGCTGAAAACAGAAACAATGAATGATGGCAGACAAGTGGTGCTCATGTTTATTTTAGGTTAAGAGAAACAGTAGAGGTGATTTTTTTTTTTTAAAGAGGATAAATTTCTTTTATTGGAAGCTATTTCTGCTTTGCAAAATTAAAAATGGAGCAGATTCTTTGATTTTATAGTACCTTAAAAAAGGGCTTTTAGGAATTTATTTTCCTATATGTCTTTTTTTGTTTGTCATCACTAAATGTGGTAAAATGATAATGCCATATGCATTCTGTGTGTGTGTGTGTGGATATTTACACTTCCATTTTTGAATGAACTGGTAACTGTCCATTTATTATACAACTTCAGAAGTTTAGGTTAGAAAGCTAGAACAGAAAAAGTGACCCACAGGGAAAAGCAAAGGTGAAAAGAATAGATATATACGCACTCAGCATCAAATAGAATGGAGAAATGGGCAAAGGGCAAGAGAGAAATACAATACTGAGATGTTTCCATTTTTTTTAATGAGTATTTTTAAAAATACATTTGAACTTGTAACAGGTATTCTACTGAAATATTTTTCTGTTTGGAAAAAGATCATTTGAATAGTATCTCTGCTATGAAAAGCACATTTTTCAGGAGTACCCCTCATCTGGAGTATTTTGTCTGGCTGTGGGAGGAGGACAACAAGGGCAATGGAGATCTGTGTGCAGCCTTCCTGTCTGACAAACTGCAGTAATTCTGGGAACCAAATGGCTTTAAAAATGTGAAAGGACAGAAGTAGACATTGTGTTTTACTTCTATATGTTACTTCTTTAGAATACCTGTCTAAGCCCTTCCAGTGTGCATTCAGCTGTGACATGTGCCTTATGCAAAGGTACCTGGTATTGAACTAGGTAATAAACCCTGTTGTACCTGTGTAAATGTTGAAAATAAAGAGAAAGTGGAGTGTGGAAGAGGAGTGCATCAATACAGGCATAGCCCTCCTGACTAAGGAAACCCACACCTTAGCAGCAATCTGGGTTTATTGTTAGCCAACAAAATGTGTCTGGAGGAAGACTGCAGAAATGGCAGAACAAATCATTTTAGCATAGCATAATGGGGCTTTGAATAGGAAGCTGAGAAACCTGAAGTCTGCTTTTGCATCTGGCATGGCGTATGTGATCCCAGGTAAAACGGCACCCCTTCTTTGTGCCTCAGTTTCCTCAACCAGTAAATTGTATGAGTTCATCTTTAGAGTGCTTTGGGCTGCATGTCTGAAAAGCTTTGTGCAAGAGCTAAGCATTATTTATCCTAAATGACAGCACCTTGTGTTCGCTTAGCACTTCCCTCTATTACCAGCCCTTTCTTCACTCGTAGTTTTCCTTATTTATGTCTTTGCCTCCCCATTACCTTTGTGTTAAAGCTTGCATCTGCATTGATTTTACTTCACTGCACTGTACTGCAGCCGTTACAAGTTTACATTTCAGACAGATCCTTTTGAATCTTTAACCCATTGCTCCAAGCATCCTGACCACGTGGTATCTTCAGCAGATAATTCCAGTTGCACTTGTTGTGATGGGGGGTGAAGTGACTGGTTACTACCAAGGGAAAGGGCCAAATACATTGGTGATAACTATGTTCCTACAGCTTCTAAGTAATTCTTTCCCAGAGCGTATAAGGCTTTTTGAAGCAGGACACTGTCACATATTATAATAAAATAAAGCACTTTGGAAAGCATTGTACTAACCTGGGAAGGTTGCACAGTGTTTCACATCATGAGGAGAGTTCTACATGTTAGGAAGTATGAGTCACTTAAAAAATTGAGCTTCCTTGCTCCATTCCTCTGTCTGTGTGTTGTTAAATCACCATACATGTGGCACACTCTGCCTTTGTGTGTGCTGTGGCAAAAGCATTCCCCATTGACTGTGGAGGGAGCCAGGTGTGACAGTCCTGGAAGACAGGAGTTCTGGTTTGCTGACTGCTTTCCTGAACATGGATGTCCAGCATATCCTCAAGTCTGCATCAACTGTCCTGGTAACTGGTGAGAATACAGTTTTTCATCTTTTTCTGCTTGCATTCCTCATCTGCAAAACATTATAAAAGTAGCTCCTTACTTTATTGTGAAACAAAGTTTGTTATAGATAGTGAGTGTGTCCCTGCACAACAGGAGAAGAATCCACACAGGCATTTGAGATGGGTCAATAAGACACTGAAAATATTTATTCGTGTGTCCAAAAAAAAAGTTTACCTGATGTTCTGAGTTGTTTCAAAGTGTGAGCTTGCTGTTGCACGTTGGTTAGGAGGGGGAACTAGAACCAAAAAAAGGTTCATCTCAGATCTTCACCAAAGCCCAGTGTAATTCATGTGAAAGTCTTCCTTCAGCAGACAGGAGTTTTAGGGAGAAGGCCTCATCTCCATGTCTAAACAGCCAGCCTTACACAGGCAAGAATAAAATGTTAGCTACTGCCTTTTTGCTAGGCTTAGGACAGTGATGTTCCAAGGAACAGTTGAAACACATCAGTAATCTGCTGGGATGAATTGAAAGCTTAAGTGACCTGTCAGTTAGGTTCACATTTACTAGAAAGCTCTGCAAGTGATCTCGTCACTCGAACAAAGCAGACACAATCCCTTCGCTGTAAGTGCAGGTATTTGTAGAGTGTTTCTATGTTTAAGTTGCTGTAACTTCAATTGCTTTTCACAGTATACTAAAGCACAGATTTACAATGATGCTGACACCTAAATAATTGCTTAGAGACTGCAGGGTGTAGGAAGCAGAGGAGTGGGTATGTTTTCATTTTTGAATTAGTTACGGGACTCACTCAACAGGAGTCCTGACGCTGGAATTACAGTATTGGTAACTGGGTTCCTGATAGCCTTGCCTAGCTGCCGAATGCAAGGGGTTTGAGTTATTTCTTACAAAGTAAACGGTGAGAGTGGAAAATAAAAGATCCTGTGATTAATTTACTGAAGAACAGAAGAGATTCATTTTCCATGTGCTTAGTCTCGGTGTTCAAGGGAAATTGCTCGTGCTCTTGTTCCATTTGAGAATGTGCTCATTTAGTGAGGATGAAAGCTTGGAGACCTGGAAGTTTAATCAGAGCTTGATTTGGGAAAAAGCAATTTTGAGGTCATCCAAGGACAGATGAGGTGGCAAGGCTGAGGGTACGCGTTTGGATTAAAAACTATGGTAAAGGACACTTCCTTTAAACTAAGGAGGTACTCCCGTGCTAAGTATTAAAGAAACCTATCTTTTGGTTTCCGCTTCTAAGTCTGGTCCATGATAAAACACTCACCACTGGTAGTCCACACTGTCAGATTACATACAGGCAGAAAAACAGACAGAATCGTGGCATGTGAATGACGTGAATATAAACTGTACTTCACCCAGTGAGATTTTTAGTATTTGCTTCTGTCCTTGGTGTTGTGGTGTGGGAGGAGTTGTTTGAATGATTGTTTTCACTTCCATTTGTTTTGGTGGATTTCCATTAAAATCAACGTTACTTTATCCAATGTGAGCTAAAAATTAAGAAACTGCAGGCAAGGTACAGTCTGAAGTTGCATTAGTGCATGCCAGCAGCAGGTTCTTATGGTGGAAATTTTGCCCTGGGAGTTTTACATCTACTGGTTCCTACCAGCAGTCCGATGTGGTGGAGGAGTGCCCAGGTTCAGCACAGTCCCACAGTTCTTGGTGGAGATCCCAGAGAAACTGGAGTTTCAAGAAATGCACAGTGCAGACTGTTTACATGAATGAGCCTTTGGCATGACAATTTGTATTCTCAGTGTGAGCAAAGACTAAAAACTGGACACCAGGGATCAAAGAAAAAAGGCAAGTGACATAGTGTGTCTTGTTTTCTATCTACATGTAAGACTAACTTTGCATGTGGAGCCTACCCCCAAGGATATGGAAAGCCGGGCTTCCCTGGTAAGGGATAGCTCTGGTTTCCATTGCGCCTGCTTACTGCCCTGGGAAAAGTGAATAGAACTGTGTGATGAGGATGAAACAGCAAGGTAATGCCTACGGCAGAGAGTGTTGCTGCCAATGAATATTCTTCAGTGCCCTGAGGCAAAACTATTTCTAGTTGGGACAGGGGAGTGTTGATGTGCTAATTCAAAGGAAATGCTTGGTTCTAATTGCAGTGGAGCAGGAAGTGGGTGGACAGGTTTAACAATAGATGAACTGTGAGAAGGCACGGCTAAGTACATAAAGACAGATAAGGACCTAGATTTAAATAAAATGGCTCCAGCCCACTCTTACTGAGGATGGTTCTAATTAGCTCTGTTCTGGCCCTCTTCCTCCTTTTCACTGAGCACATCTGAGGCTATGCAGCTATTGTTTGTCCAAGGTAAAATCCAGCTTTCAGGGGAGCTGGTCTTGTTATTTCTGAACTCAGCATTGCGTTGCAGTTGAGAATGGTACTGTTGTTTTTTCTCTTCCTGGGTTTCAGTAGATTAATATATTTAATCCCTAAGTTGGATATGGTGAGCAGATGTGGACATGAGAACTGACTCAGACACAGGTGTTGATTTCAAGCACAAATTTTCTAGGAGATTTGAAAGCTTAGGGACTAGTTTCTCTTACAGTGAACACTCCTTTTTACATGCTTAGATGCTTCGTGATTTCAGATTCAACAGGGGAAGGAAGTGCCTGACTGGAAGGAAATAGACCAACCTCAAGCTATTTCTTCATCATCTCAAGCAAGAAATCCCCTTAGAGAGCTCATTCAACTGAGATTTCTAGCTCCATTTTGCAAACTGAGGCCCCTCACCCTTTTGGTGGAGACATGATATAGAGTAGATGGGGAGTTAAATAGTTTGTCTGAACAGGTGACCTTGGAAAGTTATTCATGTTCCCTGGGTAAAACACAGCTAAAGATACTAAAGATTAGGAATAGCACCTAGATTGGTGTCCAAAGACAGTCGAGAGCGTCTCAAACAACTAATTGCTTCTCTTCGTGACCTTTTTTATTCCCTGTTCTCAGTGCTTATGGTATATAAGGTTTTGCTCACATTAAGGCTGGTGTGTGATTGCTCTTTGTTCATCTGTCCAAATGAGACTGGAAGCCAGGGTGCAAAGCATGAAACAAATCTGGTCCATTCATAATCATCCTCATTAATGAGGTTCCCCTTCTTCCACCAAGGAGTCTAAATGCTGTCTTGTGACCCAGGTCACCAGTTGCAAACCTCAGATTGCTGGGGCAAAGAGTTTTGGTGTAATCCAGTATGGTGACATTTGTTAACATTAACTGTTCATTAAAAAAATTTGAGCAGCAGACATGTTCATAAAGCTCACAGCCCGCTGTCATGATTTAACCACTGAAACCAGGACACCCGCTCACAGATAATTCATGAGCATAATAAAAGGATTCATTATTCATGTAAGATCTTTGTTGTGAAAATTAAACCAGCTCTAATACCTCACGTGCACCGGTGCATGTTGGGAAGGTTTATTTGTTGCATTTGTCTTGTGCTTTGAGATTGTGGGGTTAAAGTTACTATGGGGAGATAAAGCAGTATGGACCCAGTCTTTACAGCTGTTGTTAATGCCCTCATTAGTTGAGGCCTTATGAACACATAAAGTTGTGTCACTTTAACTGTGTGAGTGTAGTTAAAGCAGTGCAACACCACCTAATGTACATTGCGCTAAAGCAGCACTAGCAGAGCAGCTGAACGGGTGCTGGAATAGACTATCCCAGTACATACAGATATATGTTCCAGACATTAACTTTATAAACGTCAGGTCCAAGAGTACTGCCCTCTCTTTTGGCTGTCTTTTTTTTTCTTTTTCTTTTTTAACCATCTCCCTGCTGAAGATTGCAATTCTGTATAGGCAGAGAAGGAGTAGTATCAAACTATTCTCATCTGCTTGAGTGTAAAGTCAGCTGAGGTTGCTGTTGGCTTTTTGCCTTAAGCGAAGTAAGAGGTGCTGGCACGATCCGTGGGAGCAATAATCTCCAGCTAAGAGGTAAGAGTAAGCATGGAGAAGGGATAGCGTCTTCAGACATTAGGTCTGGAGTGAGAGCTGTCTGATCACAGTTTCCTAGTCCTAATCAGACTATTACTATATGGATACCCAAATTAGTGGTAGGCCAGGTCTCATACCCCTAATAGAATCATTTGAATGCAAACTAAGTGATACAAATGATACAGAAATCAATGAGTGTACCTATCCAGCCTGACAGTAGCATAAGCTGTCTGTTATTGTGCATTTGAAAGAGTCATATTATATATCCTAAACAGAAAGCTATACACACTGCAAGGCCTGTGCGCAAATGGGCACTTGAACTGCACACAAAACAGACAGTTGCATGTAAATGAATGTGTGAGCATGGAGATATTCCCCTGCCAAACATCCACATGCATGCCAAGTGAAACACACCAGCAAGGCATTGTTGGTCGTAGCAGTACTATAATTATTTTCATAACTACAAGACCTTGAAGATCCCATGGACAGTGAAAGATGTTTAGGAGAGAGGGGAAATTGTGTTACATTTATTTTTTCTCTGTGGACTTTGGCAGTGGTGAAATTGCTTTTTAACCTTTTCTTCTTATTCATCTGATGCATTTTGAGTGATAAAACCCCTTTTGCAAGCAGCGAGGTAAAGCTGCCACCAGGGAGGAGAGGAAATGTCTTCTGTAGAACATACCATTTACAAACAAACATCTCTGCAGTGTTGTATTGGGTCTTCCCTGCTAATTGTTCCTGTTTAAATTTTTTTGCCTCCTTTCAGTCTGCCAGCTCTAGGGATACAGTGGACACAGGGCAAGAGCAGCAGTGTGAATAGGATTAACATAGCCTTTGCAGTCCCTGAGTAGGCCATGTAAGACGGGAGGTAGAACGTGAAGTCAAAGGAAGGTCTCGATGAGGCAGGGACAGTGTCTGGGGCTCCTGGCCAGCACTTTTATAGGGGCATACCTACTCTGTTCTCCCTAAGATGTGGTACTGGGGAGGAGTTCCCTGGAGCAGAGACTTAAGGAGAGTTTCAGGGCACTTTGCCAAGGCAGGAACCAGCCACAGAACAGAGTGGATTCTGCACAAGTACCTTAAGCACTCTCCTGTTGCTGCATCCACAGTAAGTCACCCTCTGGCCTGCCAAACCGCTTATGCACTAGTCCTATTGTCTTGTTTAGGACTACTGCTACAAAGAGTGCCTTCTAGAAAGGGCCTTGCATGCATGTTTGTGGAGTGACCTTCCTTTCTGGATGGGGAAAGGACACGTATTCGGGTGCATTCTCCAGCCAGTGCATGAAGCAGTCCTGCTGATTTCCTCACTCTTGGTTAGGGAGGGCAAAGCCAAACTGTGTTCCTGCCCCACCTGCAGAAGATGTGAGACGAAAGAGCACAGCTCCTTGTCAGTGCCTGAGCTGAAGGCTTTGGTTTTGTCAGCTGTCAGTCTGCTCCTTTATTAAATATTGCCCTATTCCCACTGTGACCTTTCAAAGCAAGTGCCTGGAGAAAGGTTTGTAATGAGCTATGTACAGCAGTGCTTAACCTCCTCCACAGCCTGTACCCCTGCACGATCAGGCCTGGAATGTGGGCATGGCCAAGGTGTCATCTTGATGGGCAACCCGTTTCTAGGTATGGGTGGAGGTCAAGGCTGCATACTGGTGCTCCTTCACATGTTGGTATCTTTTGATAATTATGATCAAAGAACTCTTTCAGCAGTGTCAAGGACTGAGCAGGAGAGTGTGGCTTCATTCATGTTTGCTGGACAGATTGCAGACTCAGTATCGTCCCCTCTCTTTTGCTCTTTTCTGTGCACGCACAAGCCCAGAGCATTGTGACATGTGAGACACAATGTGCTGCTTTCCCAGTAACACATTGACATGTCTCAGTTCAGCATACCCTTCCCCACTGAGGCAATCTCCGACAGCTTCACCAAGATGTTTCCCTGCCTGGAGGAAAGAAGCAGATTGAAGAAGGGCTGCTACTTCCAACCAAGCACAGAGGTGATGGAAGTGTTTGTGACAGGAGGGGCATACTCACTATACATCCTATCTCACCATCCTTTGAGGCATCCGACTACCAGCCATCAAGGCAGGCCCTCACCTGGTGGTCATGCTGAACTGCTACCTTCTATTGAGCACTCAGATCACAAAAGCATCAAGGAAAATATGCTGCTATGCTTGTAGAGTGCTTCTTGCCTTGAACAACTTATCTTGAAGGTGAAAGCCTTGTGATCCAAGCAAGGAAGATACACTGCATCAAATGTTGCTTTGTGACTTCCTGATAATTCGTGTTTTTTTCCGGGTTTTTGAAGCAATAGACCTACTCACAAAACCTACTAGACACAAAGCAGGTCTGGGCAACCTTGTTGGTCAGTACTCAATCTGTAACTACCATCTTCACATCAGAACACTCCTCCCATTTGGTAGTATAGACTCAGGCACATGGCAAAAGCAATGCTGAGGTAGCATTCAAAAGGGGAGGTACTCTTCTCTTGGAAAAGCTGCCTTGAGCAATAGCAACTCCTCCCCAGAAAAGGAAGAGGAAATAAAATTATCTAGTAGGTGGCAAGGAAGAGAAGAAAAAACTAACTCAGCCATTAAGTTGCTCCTGAGGAGCTGGCTATTGTCAGGAACACCTGATCAAGAAGGGTGCCTTAGGAGTCACCAGGATGGATGATAGGCACATCCAATCCATAAATTGGACCTAGATCAAATTATAGTTGGATATTGGATGTATTTGGAAGTTGCTTTAGTTTTGTCCCTGCCAATCTGGTTGGAGGCAAGGCCTGAGAGAAGCCCTGCGTCTCAAGCCATGTATTTTTCTGGTCTTTAAAAATGGCTGGGAAAGACACAGTTTCTCTGTTAGGTTTTGTATGGCTCAGCCATCCTTCAGCTGCATGACAGATGGAGGATTTGTGCCGGCTGGGGAAGCAGCGTATGTGAAGAGACAGCCACCTGCCCCCTCATTAGTGCAGCAGATAACAGGAATGGCCTCTCCATGCCAGGCTTGATCACCAGATGTGCCACGTGTCTGTAGCAAAAGGGATGAGCTTGAGAGGTCAGTCACATCACAGGGATGTGGGAGAATGGCAGCTCTTCCTACCCAGACTGTCCAGACAGGGGTAGGAAGGATGGGCCATGACAACAGGGATTGTCAACCTGGTAAGGGGAGAGGCTGGCAGCTTGCCCTGGGTAGCTGCTGCCACCATCGCTCTCAACCTCCCCTGTATCTGCTGCAGCTCAGAAACAGCCCCCAGTCCCACAGAGAGGCCCTTAAAGGAGGGCTGGTGGCTTAGCTGCTTCCCCTGTGCCTGCACACCTTTTCAGCCAGGGTGGCTTGCACTCTCTCGCTTTCATTTTAACTCCTCAGCTCCCTGTCAATGATGGCAGCCGGCTCACCTCATTAAGTTACAGAGAAGGAGGCCCCTGGATTGATGGCAGGCAGGTTTAATGTGGCTCTTTCTGAGCACTCAAGTGCAGCATGTAGGAGGCTGCTGGGGAGATATTCCCGCAGGCTCCAGCAGAACTGACTGATTGAAGCTGCTCTGAATTGATGGCTAATGGGGGAGCTTTCTTTGATAGCTCTTTCATTCTGGGTGCAGCTGGATAGAAAAAGATATCTCAACATGAGGGAGAGGGGTTTTATCCCTCCACTCTCCCCAACCCCCTTTATTAACAGATGCTTCCAAGGCACTCCAGCAGCAGAATGAGATCTGATGAAAACCTAATGATTTAAATGATTCTTAACTCCTTCCCTTTCAGCAGCTGCCTGCTTATACACATCAACTGCATATAAGCACTGAGGACTAAGCGGGCAGCCAGGCCAACTGGAAGGGTGATAACTGTGCAAGTGAAAAATCCCTTGGGAAAGTTTAGGCCACTGGAATCGGATGCAGCCTCTCCCATCTGTGGCTCTGAAAATGACTTCTTGGTTTGGTGTAGATGTGGTAGCTGCAAGCAGAGCATCTAACGCCTCAGTGTGATGGGTATGTAGGGAGTGATGGATTCAGGCTGAGGGGCAGGGGCAGAGCTGGTGTAGGGAGCCAGGGGGCTGCAGGACAGGAGGGGAGTAGTGTTAGTGGAGTCTTTAGAGCAGCTTTCATGGCACCAGCTCATGTTATTTATGGCTCAAGCTGCTGTGGCAAGAATTGGGCACACTCAGACAGAATTATATCAAAACTGATTAACAGAAACTGGCTAATGGTGAGCTTTTTGCACCCTCGCCATGGAGTCCTCTGTTCAACAGGCTCATTGCAACTACTTTTCCTCCTACAATATCTAACCTTTTAAACAGATAATGGATGTCTTCCCGTTGCCACAAGTTCTACATCCCCTAAAGTTTCCGTCTGCCAGATGTCCCTGCAATCTGTGTGTATCCATGAGCTGACATATTTGTGAGCATGCCGTTTCTCATTCGCATACACGGATCAGAGCGGGTGTTAGAGAGTCCAGAAAATCCAATAATTTGATCCAGTTTGAGATCAGCAGGCCAGATTTTGTCTGATATAAATCAGTGCTGACTTGGAGCACAGTCATTTTGCTCCATTTGAGGATCTGACTCATAATTTCCAGTCTAGGCCCTGGTGTCTGGCTGACTCTGTGGCAGGGCACTAAAGAAGCTGTTTGCGCAGGGCTTTCTTTTCCCGTCTCCATGGCTTGACACAGCAGCCGTTTGTCTTCAGTCATGTGTGCCGTGCTCCATCTTAAACTGCTGAGGTAAATTTAACAGAAGCAGAAAGTAACTGCACCCTTATCTGGGAGCTTGGCCGTCACATTGCAGTTAAAACCCCTTTGCTTTTACAAGAAAGGACTTGTACTGGAGTGACTTTTGTTTGCAGATGATCAAAAAATGCAAAGTTTTTCACCTCAGAGACAGCAGCTTCACTTTTAGTGCCATGTTGAGAAGTCAGAAGCCTTCAGCCATCTGAAAAAAGGTGCTGCTCTCAAACAGCACCCTCTTATTCAAGAGTGGAGGGTTTTTCCTTTAAAACTCACCCCTATTTTCATGCATAACACATCAGAGAGTGCTTCATCATCAAGTTCAGGTCATAACAGAAGTGAAAATGGGTATGTTTGCTTGGCTAGGATCCAAGAGAAAGAAGACTTTGAGCTGTAGCAACTGCCAGTCTAGGAGTAAGCTACTAGACAAAGTGGGAGAGCCCATCCTGGCCCTTTTCCTTGGTGAGATCCTGTTCCCCTTTTAGCTGGAGGTGTCATGCACAGCCCAAGCGACAATGAACTCTAATGGTGTTATTCCTCCTCCCTTTCCCTGCCTACAAAATACCATCTGGGAAGGAGGGCTTCCATGTATTTGCAAAGTCTCTGGCTAGCTGGGGTGATGTCCTGTGACTTCATGCAGCTGATGCTGGAGACAGTCTCATAGCACTCCATCATGGCACCAGTCCCTCTCCCTGGCTAGGCTGGGGTTGAGGAGCATGGGTGAGGAAAGCATTGGTGCAGGTTCAGAGCTGCTTAGCGTGAATGTATGCTACGCTGCAGCCAATATGGTAGTGAGGAAATCCTTCAAGCATGAGTTAGATTAATCGAGTGCATTGATGTGTCATGCCAATTTTAGTTGTAGTAAGTCTTGTATGCTGTTTCCCTCCTTTCCTCCTCCCTCTTGTGCCTTCACCTTCAATGAAATGCTGGCTGCTGGCTAGGCTCTGCTGTTGTCAATACATTGTGGGTGCACAATGCACGTCTTAAAGTGGATGAATAGAACAAAGATCTGGAAGGGATTTCACAAACTAGGTAGTCCATATCCCTCCACAATGGCAGGGTCAGCTCTTCCCCAGTCATTCCTCATTACTATTTCTTTAGCTTGTTTTGAAAGACTCCACACCCTCCCAAGACACTTTGTGCTTGTGCTTCATTATCCTTGCTGTTCTTGCTGAGGTCTAACTGAATCTTCCCTGTTGCAGTTTGAGACTGTAGCTTCTTGTCCTGCCTCTGATGAATCAGATGCAATCACCTGTTAACTTTATTTTGTGGGAGCCTTGCCCATGATTTCATCACTTTTATTGTGTCCTCCTGTAGTCTTTTTTAAGCTAAGCTGGTCCTATGGGTTTTGTCTTTCGTTGTAGCTCGTGTGTCCTAGACACCTAGTAATTCTGCTGCTCTTTTCTGGACTGTCTTTCTTGCCCTCCCTCCTCCATATTCATTCTGCTCCATCCTTTCCAGTGGATTTCCAGTTTGTCAGATAAATACATTAGCGATCTGTTGATTGCAAATATGGGAAAGCATTCATGATCCCATCAAATCAAAAGATGTCAGATTAATGTCTGCTGATTTCCCATCCTGGGGCTTGAACCTGGAACTGGCCTGGCAGCCAGTTGTTCTCAGCTGTAGGAGGAAACAGGTATGAAACCAACTGTCTGCTTTTCGTCCAGGCCACAGATGGATTTGTGCTACTGCCAGTGCAATTCCCATCTGCCCCCATCATCTTCAGTAACTATGGAAGTAATTCCTGGCCTCTCCTCGATAGCTGAGCCATCAGGCCATAACTGGTGATGGTTTGAAACTGGAACAATTATTTTGTGTGGTGCCCTAGTTTTACCTTCGCTGTATGGTGCTCCAAATATTATTTCACCAACAGTATAAACCACTGCTACTATTTAGAAAGTGCCCCCCAAGCTGAGCCACCCAGGGTGCTGGGATTGTTGAAAATACATCACAGAGATTTATGGCAAGCCCAGTTATTCTCTTTTTATTACAAAAAATCTCCATCTATTTCAAGGATATTCTTGGAGAAGCAAGAAGAAAGGGAAAAAAAAAACCTCACTCCCATGTCCCCTCTGCTATGGGAAAACAGACTAGTTGCAACCTTCACATGTGCACTTATAAGTTCACTACGACACAGCTGCACTGAAGTCAAGGTGTCTCATCAGTTCCTGCTCAAATTGACAGAGTCACACAAGGGACCGATCTGACCCTGCTGCCTGTGCTCCACACAACGCTCATATTGAACCATCTTCATCCTGGACAGTGGGCCTGCAGACTGAAAGTTAAGCTGGCAAAGAAAACCAACCAACCAACCAACCAAACAAAAAAAAACCAACAAAAAAAAACAGATGGCCTGGAGTTTATTCACATGCAAAATCTCTTGTTCTCTCCCTCACTTTCCACTTCCCCCCCACCCTTCTTTCCATGAACTTTGGCCAAATATTGTCTCTTATTTCCAGAAGGAGTGGGAGTTTTATACCATTTCCCCTACTGCTGCTTCACTGGAGCCTGAATTTAATGGCCTTTGAGATTGCACCACTGAGATGCTAGACTGGGGGCTTTGCTTTAGAAGAAGCCTTCCATACCCCTAGTTTATTTTCTTTCCTCTTGCATTTCATCCTCCCTTCTTGCATTTCTGCTGGGGAAGTACTGACTGTTTGAACCCATATATGATGCTGTAGAAAAGAGGTTATTTTTGTGTCTTGGGGCAAGAGGAAAGAAGCATTCATTCCCTGTCTAGCAAGAGGGCCTGGCAAACCAGTTTATTCCCATCAGCGGGATCTCTCAGTTCAGCACAGGAAACCTCAGCGGTGAAAGAAACTGAGAGAAGTTGGGGCTGGAGGTAAAGAGTGAAAGCCTGTCTGCCTGTGCTGCTGAACTGTCTGGACAGCAAGCAATGTTGGATGCAGGAGAGATGTGGCTAGGAAGCACAGGCAGGCCGGTGAAAGGCTAGGAGACAGAAGCTGCCCATTTCAGCTGGTGGCCGAGGGGTGCAGTGAGTGAATGTGAACCTAAAGCAATCTGTAGAATTAGCCAGGATGCTTGGGCAGAGCAGGAGCCTCAGATCATTCATTAGCACAGACGGAATTTCTGGGCTGTTGGGATCCCATGCTGGGCAGGACAGAGCAGCTGGGCCAGGGGACTGCTTACCAAGCAGCATCTCCAGGGAAACCCATTAATACGGTAGGTGAGATTCCCAACCAGTGTGAATTGCTTTGGCTGCCTTCAAAGCAAGCAGGGTGATGCCAGCTGGGAACGTGACCACAAGCGGAAGGTTATCTTTAAATCAGAAGAGAATGCATTGCCCTCCTTAGACTTTCTCTGAAACAGGGGGGTGCTCTGTACAGATGAGCTCCCTCTTTCTTGGAGCAGATTATCCTCCCTGTTTAAAAAAAAAGCAAACAAACAACCACCTTTGTTTTAACTTCTGTTTTGAGTGAAGGGGAGAAAATGCAGCTGTTTTCAGAATTGCTTGCCATAGCTCCACTAACTGAATAACTCATGGGTTTTCTGTCTCTTACATGGTTGTTTCCCTCCTGCATGAAGAAACCTTGACATTCTGCTTAGGGGCAGGGAACTCAGGGAACAGCTTTAGTATGGTCTTATTCTTGGTTCTCTGTGGCCCTAGCAAGTGACCTTAGTCCCTGCTTGCCTCACTTTCCCTTTCTGTGTCTTCCTGGATGTCAAGAGAATTAATTTGGTAAGCACTTTCCCACTCCCACTGTCTGGTATTGCTGTGAAGTCAGTGCATGCTCTCTTGCATCCACTCTGCGTTGGCTGCAGTGCTGCATTTGCAGTTCAGCTGAGTCCAAGCTCCTCACTCATCACTTTTCCTCTTATCTAAGCTTTACAGGTGCCAAAACTGATATCTCTCCCTCTCCTTGCCCTCCTATGTTAGCTTCCCATTCCTTCTCTGGGATCAGCAAGGGAAAAATCTCAGGAAAGCCTAGCTTCCCAAGTCATTTTGACTTTAAGACTGACAGCCCAGCAAATATACAGCAATGGGAAGGGGGAGATGTAGATACAGTCTGCTGGGATTATCTGTCCATCAGCCAGCAAGAATGTAGTGCTTTATTCACTTACTGCATCTTCTCATGTCATAAAGCACAGTCCAAACGAAGGCTTGGGGAAAATTGATTTCATACTCCATAAAGAGACCATTTCTTGCACTGCTGGGTAAGACCATGAGCTACTTCAAGTGGGCTCTGCTGTGTGGGAAATTGGAGAGACCTGAATGTCTGGCGTTAACAGTGAGCAAAACATTGGTCTGATCTAGGCCCTGCTCCTAACACTAAGCACTGGAGTACCTGAGGATACCACCTTCACTTAAGAATAATGACAGGATACTTCAGATGTTGTGGACCACAGGGAAATGCATTCATGTTTTCCAAAGAAGTGTGCGATGATTTATCTAGGGAGGGTAAAACCACTAGCTGTCTTGGGCTGGAAAGTATGTCAAATTTCATTTGCTCATGATTCCTTAGCACAAGAAGAAAGTGGAAAAAGGGAAAGAAAAACATTAATAAAGAGAGAATCTAAGCCAGAAGCTGCATATACAGTGACCTTGACACAGGCATGTGTGAGCGCTTAAAAAGCGATGGGTGGTGTTTCACTAAAGCAGGACACAATAGGTGTGCATGGTGAGTGGACTTTGAGGCTGGCAGGAACAGGACAGAAGAAGTTGTATTGGGGACAAGGAAAATACAGCAGCTGCCGTTCCCCACAGCTACCGGGTTCCCTGCCCCTCTCTGCCATCAGGCTGTGTCCAGAGCTATGCGGATCTTGGCCATCTGTCCTGGCTGCTAACATACACTAGAGCATCCTTAAAAGACTGGTGTTAGCCTCTGAGACCAGCTCCAGCGCAGAGAGCTTTTGCCCTGTACCTCCCCCCCATTTCACCCCCCAGTGAGTGGGTTATGAAGGGGTCTGACACCTTGTAAGTGCTTCATGCAGTGGGCATGTTTCTGAGGACTGGTCAAATTGTTTGCAGTCATAAAGGGCTTGGATCAGTGCCTAGAACTGGAGCTCCGCATGTAAGTTACATTCTTTCAGCGCACCCAAAGAACACCAAACATCCTACAGACCCAAGTTTTCACCTCATGGCCTTTTTCTAGCCAATTTGTGCCTGATGTGCATCTTAGATACAGCTTATTTTGTTGCCTGAATTAGGTTCTTGTCTCAGTAGGCACGGACGTTTCTGTCACCAGCTCTGGTAAATGTCAGCTAAGATAAATACAGCATTATTCAGAATAGGCATCCTGGTAACAGACAGCAAGCTACAGCCCTGCTCAGAAAAGAGCTCAGAGCTTAAACAAGGCTGGTCCTCCTGGCAGCCCTAGTTTTCAGGGTGGATTTCATCCCTAGTGCATCCCTAGTACATGCTGTTATTGTTCAGTAAACTTGAAGAACCTTGGATTCCACACAGCTTTCCTGTCCCTACCTTTAGATACGTGACTTTCATTAAATCGACAGATGGTGAACAGGAACTATTCCCAGCTCAGCAAATACACTGCCGAAAGCCCAAAGCTTGCTCTTGCTCACCCCACTGTAAACCCATTGGGCTACATCCTGGCCTTTTTGAGATGTATGTAAGTGTAGAGTTAACACTATCAATTGTGGTAGGGTACATCTGGCATTAGGCAGGCATAGCAGAGATCAGAACCTGCCCGTGCTTTTGTGTTTGGAGTTACCGTGTGTTGACCTTGGCTTAGGTGTGTACAGACAAGGGGCACTTCCAAGCCCATTTCCAGTCTCCTTTCCAGGTTCTGCTCTGCAGTTTTTTTTCATATATCAGCTTCACAGCCCCATTTACATGATGCCAAATCCTTGCACTCATTTTAGGATTATCTTAAAGAGGGGGCAGCCTGCACTTACCAGATTTAGCCATTTCGATCTTTCCTGTAAACTAAGGTATCCCCAGCACTGGCTGTACGGTGTTACAGGCTCCTCTGGCAGGAAAGCAGATGCTGGTAGCTGGCTGTGTACACAGTGGGAGTGAGTGACTTTCCCTATAGCTGAGCTGCCAAAATGTAGACATGACCACACTTCAGCTTAGTTTCACAGTCCAGCATCTTAGCCCAAACCTGCTATCAGCAGCAGTCCAGTGCTGTAAACAGGGACAGTTGATGCACTGGCACACGATACACATTTTCCTGTTGGTGCTGTTGTGGAGCTGGTAATCTCCACCAGAGCGAATGCTGGAGATAATAATTTAATAAATTGTCTGAGATAGATATGTCACATCAGGTCTTCTGCCAGGGCCCAAGTCTCTACAAGCTGAGCAGAAGAACCAGTCAGTATAGCAATAGGACAAGGGGTAACAACTTTAAGCTGAAAGAGGGTAAATTTAGATTGGATATTGGCAGGAAGGTTTTTACTGTGAGGGTGGTGAGGCACTGGAACAGGTTGCCCAGAGAAGCTGTGGATGCCCCATCCCNAGAATCTTACGATTCTATAGCTTGGGCTGCAATGGACCCAATGCTGCTGGGCCTCGGGGAAGGTGGGGGCAGTTATCTACCCAAACCACTGATGCACATGGCGGTTCTTCCCTCTTTAGAAAGATGTTGCCTCAAGAAAACTTGCTGATTTCCTTGTGCTTTGGGAAAATCTGCTGATCCTATCTTAGAGCTTTAACATAAATAGCTTTTTGGGGCATCTTCTTTGTTTTCTTTCAAATTCCTATTCCTGAGTAAGTGAAGAAAGAAAAATAGCATGTGTTAAGCTGAGCTCTGTATATCTGAGAGCAAAGCAGGAGCCAAATTGATGGGAGCGGCGGAGGCCACATATGTGAATGAATTTGCATGTAGGTAGAACTGAACTGGAAGTAGTCATGAGCGTGTTGTAGATTGCACAAGGGTAGTGTAGGATGGGGCTAGACCAGGACCAGTGGGAGGGAGATGCACCTCTGTTTCCATACAAAAGAGGTTGAAAGAGGATTTACATATGTAGTAAGTGTATAGCTGAAAGTGGAACAGTAATTAGGAGTAAGTGAAGGTGAAGGTGAAAGAGGAATTTCATGTTCTGTGGAAGATCCTTCCGTGTAAGCTATTGTTCAGAAAGGTTATTAGCAGGCGGCAGCACAAACTGTCCTGAGCTGCACGCTCTGCCTTTGTCTGACTACAAGATTTTTACAAGCCTTTTTTTCTTTGAGAGCTGACAGCATAATGGTCCTGGACAATGCCAAATCATCATCTGCACACTCGCTAGGGGAGCTGGGCTTTTATATGAGAGCGAGGAAGATAAAAACAGCACACTCAAAGCAGGACAGAAATGACTGAACAAGGGAATGAGAGAAGAAGAGAGAGACTTAAATGCCATTTGCTGGGCTGGCTATTTTTTTCTTCCCTTTAATTTTTTCCCCTCCCCTTCTCATCATATTCTGGATGGCTTGTTCCAGAACTGCTTCAGTCATTTTGTGGGCCTGTGTTTGCAGAGCATGAAAGCTTTGGTTTTGAGGTGATACCAAGTAGATATTTTTTAAAAAGCAGAGGGGGGAAGCCCTATATAAGGAAAGGTTCAGACAGATTATGTTTCTCCTTCCCCAGGCAGCATTTTTGCTCCTGACAGGCAGCCCTACAGACTGCACTTGCAATTGGGCTCCATCAAAATGCGTCTCCAGAAGTATTGCATAAGGGAGACCTGTTGGGACAGGTTTAAACTGACCAGGGCCAAAAGGGTTCCCCGACCGCTCCCCACCACTAACACTGGCTGAAGTCTGCATCCCAGAGCAGACATTGCTGTGCTGTCCCTGTTGAGCTGTGTCATCCCTGCTGGATACCAGTTTCGATCCAGAAAGAGGAGCTTGGTTATGAATACCACCTGCTGACTAGCAGTGGATTCATGTTGCAAGACTGGGACAGAAAGCCAAACTTTTCTAACTCTCAGACACATTAAGAAAGGTCAGCATTCAGATACTTTCTTTCAGATTTCCATAGGTGGACTGGGGGCTGTATCTCTAAAGCCCATATTCCTCCCCTCTGTTCCTTTATCTCCCTTCCTTGAGGCTTCCTACGCATCCCTCACTGCGCGGTTCCTTTCATAATACGGCAAGAGGATGAGAGACAATCAAATCTCCTGCCCCTTTTCATCTGCTTCCCTTACAAAGATTGCAGAAGCTGTTACAGTTGTTAAGAGCGAAAAAAACTGCTGTGAAGCATTTCTGCTGCCAGTCTGTGTTTTGGAGGAGGAGGATTTCCTTCAATCAGCAGGTCCCTAAGTTGCCCCCGATACACAATGCGTGCTGGCAGGGATGGCATCTGGCTTTATCAGCTTTGTTGTTGGGAACAAGCTCCGTATAGTAACCCTGTCACGCAGGAATAAGGCAACAGATTGCAATGTGTGTTGGTAAACATTTTATGCTGTTGTGTGTTACTATTAAAGATATTATTGTGTCTGGCATTATGAAGTATTTTAGAAATGTTTTAGGACATTTCAGCTCACTGTACCAGTTGCATTGTCTGCAATGCCTTCAGCTACGAATCCAGGTACCTTACTAATCTTAAGTTCAGCTTTACAGGGCAGGAGGAATCCTTTAAAATAATGTCATCCTCCTGCATGTAAAACCATCAGAGCTTTTTGATGTGTGTTATCCTAGACTCTTCCAAGGCTGATACAAAAGGGGGAGCAGGAATTATTTCCCTTTCCCAATGGGTATGGCTTCTGCTCCTGTTGAGGTGTGAAATATTCCAGTGTAATGATTTAATGTAGAGAGAACTGGAAATTCTGCCATGAGCAGTGAGGTTTTGGTGGGGAGGCAAAGAGATGCTTCTTTAGATAGCTGCTTTGCTTCTCCTTAGTGTTTGAGACTGGTTGTGAGCATGGGGCTGGGGTATTATGGATGGAGAGAGTCTGGGTATCCTGCTATATAACTCTGTCCTTTGCCAGTAGCTATCTTTGCCAGTATCATTTGCTAGACTACTAGATTAGCTACTGTGGCTGTAGCGTCAAAAGACCTGGGGATCAGTGTTAGGAACCTCACCCTGGTGGAGCCCTTTCTGGAGATTTTTCTGGTTTCTTGTGTGCTTCCTTGGGAACAGTATGCTTTGCAAAGAGCTTCAGTTTTGCTTTATTACTTGATTGCCTATAAAGAGCTTATTAAAAAATGTGTAACAATAACCATGTAATTAACATTACATTTGTTATAAACTAAGTCCTGTATTGACTGTTAATGTTTGGCACAGGCACTGACATGCAATTAAAAAAAAAAATAGACTGAACGACAATTTAGCTTTTGGAGATTTTTTGAAGATTTCAGCAGTACAGCAAATTAGTGGTACTGCACTCTTTCTTGAGACTTAGATTGAAATCCAGAAGCTAGTCGGTCCATTTTCTAAAAGGAGCTCAGGCACTGGGGCTCAGGTTTTCCAGAGCAACTCCTTTTCCTTTCAGGCTCCAAAAGAAAGAATAATTTTTCTAGCCCAAGGTGTGCTGCTCTTTTTGACCTTCTGGCCCAACCACAGCAGAGACTCAGAGAGTGGGCTCCTCTTGAGAAGGTGCTCTTCTGCATGAGCTGGGCTGTTCAAAACCTCCTCCCTGCCCCTGCCACCAAACCAGGTGGTGGGATTGAAGAAAAAGAGTGAACCAAAGGAACTGCACTGCAGCCTAGAGCAGAGTCTGCTGGTCTTCAGCATGCTGTTTCGATGCACTGAATAGCAAGGTGGAGTCAGCCTGCACTTCACCTGGCAGCTGCCTCTCACTGGGAGGAGGACTGTGATAGTCCTCAGTATTTTGAGGAAAGTAATTCTTGGCTGTGCTGTTATGTGTGCCTCTCTGACCCTAGGGTCATGACAACAAGGTGAAGAGGGAGTGTGAGAGCAGGATCACCAGTGTATGCCTGTGCCCACCAGCAATAGGCTGCACAGAAATGTCCAGGAGGGAGGAAGCCAAAATAAAAAACAGTTTCTGTGTCTAAAACGAAGAGAAACAGCTAGATAAGTGTCCAATCAACCAACAACAGAGCAGAAATAATTTCCCTTGGGCTGAAAAAAGGTGCTTAGGAGATGGAGAGACAGGCAGACAAGGCAGCAGCAGTAGTTTCCCAGTCATTAAACATTTTTCTGGCCTTTCCTCTTCTGCTGCATGGGGAGGTAGCACCCGCAGCCTGCCTGCAGATCATTCCCATTGCGGTTCCTTCTCCAACAGGCTGGTTTCTTGCCTTGGTCTTACCCCATCCCTTGCCAGCTTGCAACCATGGAGTTGCTTTCTTTTGGGAACCCCCTTGCTGAGGCTGAAGGTGAAAACATTCTGGGTGAAGGTTTCCTAAAGTTTGGGGGCAGTTTTTTTCCTCCCCTTTGCCTTCTTCCACTCATACATTACCCTTGCTCAAATTGCTCCTGCTTGCTTAGAAGTGGTAGGTGCTACACACACGGCAGACATCCCCGTGGGAGCCATGCCAGCTGACATTCCATACCATCAGGAAAGAGTAGGTCAGCATGCTCTATGGTCCTGCATAAAGAATAAATTGTATAATATCTTATGTATCAAAATTGTTTTTTTTTTCATTTCTCCCTTTCCCAATATTGCTGTCTAGCTCCTGTTGTAGTCCTTTGCCAGTCCCTCCACCCTGTGTGCTTGAGTCTACTTTAAGAAGTTTTCAAACTTCCCTTTTAGCTGAATAGTAGAAAAATCAAAACCTGAGGGAGTTCCCACAACCCCTCTGCAGCCTTTCTGCTCTTTGGCCCGCAACCAGAGCTTTCCAGGGCAAGCAGAGGGGGTATTAAGTAAGGTACAAGGCTGAGCCAGTTCTGTTCATTCATTCATTCCCTTAGCATTGCTAGTGTTCACTCTAGAACAGTTTTGTTAACAGGATGAGTGGGGTAAATAACCATATGTGAGAATTAATGGCGCTGCACAGAGGTCTGCCTGGCAAATATGTTCTTGCAGTACTACCATGAGTGCCAGGAATCATAGAAAAAAAAGAAAAAAAAATCCAAAAAATCAGAGGCCAGCAAATAAGAAAGAAAGAAAAAAACTTGTTTACTGTCACCAGACTGGGATGAAAGGAAACTGTTACTATGGAGCCCCATGCTAAAAAGAGAGACCTTCCTACCTCACACTTCTTGCTGAAAGCTTGGCTATAGATAGAGTTTGTGTTGTGCTCTCTCTGCTGGCAAGCTGGGATGCTGCTGGGCTTGTCAGGGGAAAAGGGAGCTGAGATTAAGGCCCTACTGATAACAGTGGTCTGTCCTAGCCTCCCAAGTCAGCAGTATCCACTGAATCAGAGAAGGAGAGAGGCAAGCCCTGTGCTGTCCAAAGTTTGTACTAGAAAGGAGGGGATAAGTTGGAGATGAAAGGGAGTGTGCTGGTCAGTCATAGTGGCTCAAAATAAATTGCTGCGTTGCTGTCAGAAAATTACCTTTTTGTGCAGCCACAGCTCCTTCCTTCCCCCCATCCCCAAGATGCCTCCCCCTCCTTTTCCCTCCATCTCTGCTGAAACATCTTCCATGTTCACCTGATGCTCCATTATATAGCATCACCTGAGCATACTCAGAAACATATGGCTGTGATTTGTGGCTCATTACTTGAAAGGCCAGAGATCAGCCCCACTCCCCTGAGTGACATATGCCATCCTGTCCAGAAAGGGGACATGCCAGCAGCTCTGCTTCCGGCACCCCTCACTCTCGCTCCCATGATGGCAATTCTGGCAAGGTTTCCAAGAGGACAACAAGATGCTGTTGTGGGCAGAGATGGCCTTGTCATCACCTTCTGTGCTTCTTAAAAAACTTCCTTTAGTCCTGTCTCCACACACTCCCCCATGCAAATCTCTCGCTCCCTCCCTGTACCTCCCATGGATCCATCTCTTCAGGGCTGCACGTCTGGTGGTGCAACTGCTTCTCTCCAATGCCATGTTCAATTCAACTGAGTGCAACCAAGTGCCGTTTGGGCCCAAATAACCCAGTGTGCTGGGACATAGATGTAACTGGAGACTGCAGAAGTGGTTGCCTCAAAGGTGTAATTCACATAGCTTCAGGAGTGTGTGTGTGTGTGCATATGTGTCTGGGTGCAGGAGGTCACTTTGGGGCTGCCCATCAGAAGGAGCGCTGAGAAGGAGGAGGCTACCTCTCCTTCACCTCCTGCTAACCATGGCTGTGGAGCAGGAAGGTGGCTGACGGAGGGGTCAAATCGCCATGGGATAGGCTAGGTGTGCAAAGAACAGTGGGTAAAAAATCAGCATGGGGCCAATTCAGACTTCCTTTAGCTCAGTTGGAGTTGTTCCTGATTGCTGGTTTGATTTTTGTCTTTTGAACCCCAGGACTGGGCAGATGTCTAAGCAGCGTGTCCCAAGCTGTCACTGAATAGTTGTTCTCTGTAGCTTTCTATCACAGGAGATGTTGCATGTTGGAGCTGTGTTTCAAGCCAGCCAAAGCCAAGCAGATACTTGCTATAGTGGAGATCCAGTCCAAGAGAAGGCAGCATGCAGAGACTGGCTTTGAGAAGGCCAGCAGGGCTGTGCTATCCAAGCATCGCCCATCAGGAAGCACCATAGGGAGCAGCACGTTGTTGCTGACTGAGAAAAGGGCATGCAACTTCTTATTTGCCATATGCCAGTCCAAGACGCTATCAGAGAGCCATCTGTGGGTCTGTGCCCAGTTAGTGCTGCCTCAGCCTCTCCAAGCAGAAAGACAGCCTAGGAGTGATGACTACAGAGAAAATAATTATAAAGGGAAAACAAACAAACCAAAAGAAATGCTCAGAGCTCCTGCAGCACTTCACAGTCTGTTCAGGAAGGCTATCATGTTGGAGGAGAGCAGCATTTGACCAATGGAAGCTGATTTGTGTTACTGAAAGAACATGTAATGTCATATTGGATAATATCATCCCTTTCTCTGTGTCTGGCTAAATCTCTGAGCTTTTGATTTCCTTTGGCTTATCCTGCTGTGACACTTACCTCGCAGTGGCATGGGATAAGCTCCCTCACCTCTGCGCTGCTCAGGGGATGATTTTTTTTTTTTCTTTATCAGGGCACTCTCCAGAAAGGCATTGGATACTGGGCTAAATCTGCCCTCTTAAGATTTTACTTAGGAAAAAAAAAGAAACATAAAAGCTTTTAAAAAGCTTATAGAGATAGGAGGCGAGACAGTGCAGAGCTGTACTCCTCTGCCTTGTCTCCTGGGTGTTTCTGGCTGCAGTGTGCTAGCAAGCTACAGCAGCTGTGGGAGCAGCTGCCCTCAGCCTGCAACAGTAACACCAACGTTAAAAAAAAACAAACAGAAATTCCAGAAATTATGTTTGTGACATTGCCTGTGTCAGCTGAGCTGAGCTTGTCCTGCGAAGAGCCACAGGCAGCAACGGCAGCCAGAGCATGATAAGGGATGCAGAACGGAAGTCTCACTGGAAACCCATCAGAAAGAGCTATCTGGGTGGCAGAAGAAGCAGCACAGCCCTTACTGCAGCAGGGTAGGCACAACCAGATGAGGTGGCAAGTCACTCTGGATCAGGCTCTGAGCAGGATGAGCCGGGAGGATCACAGCTTTCCTGCTGGTAGTTTTGGGGAGCAGGCTTTGTCCAGCCTTGCTTGCAAATGTTCTCATTGCTTCTCATCAGGGAGGAAGTGCAGGCAGCCAGGGGAGCAGAGTAGGTCTGTCACCATGGGAAAGTGAGCCAGTAGCAAGCCCTGGGAAAGGGCTGTGAATCTGCAGCATACATACTCTGAGACATAGGAGGGTATTCAGTGGTGATGCTCTCCATTGCTCAGCTGCACTGCTCCCAAGCTGTTACACAGAAAGGAGATGTGCTCAGCCTGTTCCAGACTGGGTATGTAGTGTGGCCATGCCCTTGGGACAAGAAATTGTGATGACAGCTGAGAGGGTGCAGGAGTGCACCTTGCTGTCACCCTGACCACCACAGGGGCTGTTTTAAACATGCTGGCGTTGCCTTGGCTCTGTCATCTGAGCTGGGCTCTCAGTGTGAGGCAGTGGCGGAGAGAAGCCATCATACTGGCCTGAGACTGGGATGAGTGGACCTCTGGGGCACTTCTCCCTCTCCACTGATTGCAGAGGGAGACAGGGAGACAAGACACCTTGATCAGGCCAACTGTGGTTTTTTTTGAAAGTCAAGTGAGGCATCTGTCAGGCTCCCTGTGCTCTCCTGGATCAGGGCTTGCAGCAGGGGCCCAGGGAGATACTGGAAGCTCACCCTGGGCAAGGCACAGGGCCCCTTTCCTCTGCTCTCTGTCCTTCCCCAGCATGCAGCACTTCTAACTACATCCTCTTCAGTGCTAGAGGAATACCTCAGTGAAGGTATTCAGCTTAGTTTTCCCTCCTCTGCCTGCCTGATCTTCCAGCTCTTCCCTCCACTGTGCCAGCAGTGCAGCTGGGGGACAGTGCAGCTCCTTGGTGCATCGCTCAGGTAGGAATACCCGCATTGCCTTTTCAGGCACAGCTGTGAGGAAAGTGGCATATGTCCCTCATCCTTCCCTGGCAGAAAAAGGGCTGTTGCATTACGCCAGCATTTAAGAAGTAATAATAATTAAAAGCTTTCTGATGAACATGGTTAATTTCCTATTCTAAAAAAGCTGCTAAGGCAGCGCCTTTTGTGCATTAGCATATTTGCAAGGTTAATGTAGTGTACTTAATAAGATAAATAATGCTTGTCATGATATTTCAGGCCAATTTTAAGGGGAGGGAATAAAAAATATTTTGCTTAACGTCTTAAGTTTTTGCCTGGCCAACTTTAAGTTAACTGCTAAACTACCTCTGAGTGTTGAGGTATGTTCACTTTTCCCCTTGGCAGGTGCTCACTAGCACTTGTAGAGGGTTAAAGGAGACTATCAAAGCACAGATGGCATGGGCGAGCTTGAAGTGGGCTCTCAGTGACTGGCAGGATAGACATCACTTTGGGAACATGGATAAGAAGAGCATTAGGAAGGCAGCAAAGCCATAACAGTCTGAAGGAAAAGGATATGAGATCAGGGACAACGTCTGTGACCGGCTGGGAGGTGACAGTGGTACTGACCTGCAGGAGAGGCTACAAACAAGGTTGGCGAGCAGATGGCTGTAGTAATAAACCATTGACTGATGCAGTGGGACCACAAGGCTGGAAGAGGTAGTGGGGGCTTTCTCACAAATCTGAACTTTTTTCTTTTTTTAATGTCCTGCTTCAGCCCTCAGCTTAATGTTTAATTTTCCTCTGAACATCCAGAACCAGGAAAGCATTTGAAAAATCCCCTTGTAAGACACTGTGGGCCATGGGAGACAATCATAAACCTGCTTCCTAGCTGTCAGCCCTGGGCAAGTCTCAGGTAATGATTAGCAGAGAGCCCTTGTGTTCCTAATGGTTTCTCTTGCCTCCTCTTCTGCAGAATGATTGCTTTCTTAGGCTTTTTAAAAATATACAGTAAAAGCAGCAACATCCTTAGATAAATGAGGCCACAGTGCACAAGGAAGAAGGAGGAGAGAACTTCCCAGGCAAATGATCCAGGGCACTTGGCTTGCTACTCCCACATGTCCTTCCTTTCTCTCCCCACCTCCCCCTGTCCAGTAACATAGACCAACCAGCTCATTATTTTCTCATAATGATGAGGAGAGGGAGGGAGAAGCAAGCCAGCAAAACTGATGGTATTTGCTATATAGGAAATTAATAAATAGATACACCACACAGATACACACCACAGTGAAAGGATGGAAGGACGAGTAGATATTTAGGCAGCTTGGAAAGCTAGACCAGTATGATGAAGGAAGAGAGGGACAGCAGAGGCAGCTGGAAGATGAGGGGGCAGAGGGGGTGGAAGAAATAAGAAAAACATAATGCATAATGGGGAAAGAAAGATACAGTAAAATAGATGAAGTGGGGGAGAGATATGAGTGAGGAATAAGGAGGATGGGTAAACAAATACAGCAAAGAGAGGCGAATAAGTCTGGCAGAGGAAGGAAGGAATAATATGTTGTTGTAGGTGTCTGAGGGGGAAGGTAGTGGAGGGGTGGAGGAAAAGCTACAGTGGGTAGACTGATTTTGATATTAGCTATATTGCAGGTCAAACACAGTCCTCACACCATATTGACTCCACATCTGTTTCTTTTTCCACCTGCCTGTCAGCCCCCTGCTGTGTCCTAGATTTTTTCAGCTGGAGCACCTCTCGGGCTTGCCACCGTCTGTCAGCCGCAGGGTGGGGGGAGACCAGAGCACCAGGTGAGGCATGTACCAGCCCACGTGCCCTGCAGCACCAATGAACCCAGGTGCAGGGCAGCCTTACAGAGGTGCAACTGTCAGGAGCATGAGAATGTTACCGCCAGTATCCCCTCCTCTCCTGCCCCATCTCCCAGGAGCAAGGGAGGCAGGGTGGTGGTTGGAAGCCCATCCTGCAAAGGGAAAAGGGCTTTGAGTACAGCACCCAGTGTCAGAGAGATGCCGGGGTAAACCTGAGAGGCTCCCTAGCTGGATGGATGCGGGACAAACTATCCCACCCCGCACGGCACCTGTAAATGGGAGGTGATGTCAGCCACCAACCCAAGGAAAGTGCTCTCACAGCAGCACTGCAGGCTGAGCCTCTCCAGGCGCCTTGGTGCTTTGGTTTTGGCCTGTGGTGATGGCTTGTGTTGGGCCAGCAGCTGGCTGCCTTGTGCTACAGAGGGAGCCATTTCTTCAGCCTCATTTCTGCTTAGCTGACCCTGCTGTGCTGTGGGGATTTCCCTCCGCCCTGGGCTGCTGGACTCCCAGCCTGGGGAAGCCCAGTGTGGTGTAGCACATGCCTCCTGATAGCTGCCTCCCAATAGCCTCCTGCAGCCCACCAGCCACACAGCACCTGGCTGAGAGGCACTCATCATCTTCCAGCATGGGACAGGCGGCCCTTAATGCAAGAGCCTCCTATCTCTGCAGTGCTGCAGCCTATTACTGCCACTGAGCAGCCTACTAAAAAAGAAAACCAAACCAGCCCTCCGCCTCCATCCCAGCTGATGGTTTCTTTCTCTGTCTGGGGTGCCACAAATGGCAGCACTTAAACCTTGCCTGCCCTGAGCCCCCCAGCAGCTGTGCAGGACTCTGTGCCCGCCCAGACTGGGTGCCAGCCAAGGCAGGAGACGTCTCAGTGCATCTCGGTGCATGAGCAGATGGACGAGTGGTTTGGGCTGCCCTGGGAGTTTGAGTAGGCAGCAAAGGCAGTGTGCTGTCTCTGAGGCTGCCCGGCTGAGCGGTGCTTGCAGCTTTTCTGGGTGGGGAGCACCCCTCTCCTCACTCTGCTGATCCCAGTTGCATGGTAACTGCGACTGCACTAAGGGATAAGCACCTTACTCAGAGCCCTTCCTGCTCTTTCCTACTCTCCTGTCTGTTGGCACCCCTTGGTTTGCAGTCATTTGCTGACTCTTTTTCGTTTTTCTCCATTTGCCTTCCCTCTACATTTCCCCCATCCTGTTTCTGTCCTCTGTGAATAATGCTCAGCAGGGTGGTGTGCTGCCATAGAGGAGCTAGAGCTGCTCATGGCAGCTAGCCACTCATCCAGGAGAGGATCCTGAAAAGAAGAAAGGGGGGGGAAAAAAAGAAAACTAAAATAAAATCAGTTCTCTGTCTCCTTGCTTGCTAGGAGCTGGGGGTGGGGATCCCAGGGCTTGGGGAGCAGGGGCACTGTGAGTGAAGCCTCAGGTGCCTTCATACAGCTTTAGGAACAAAGATTAAATAGAAGGAGAACGGCCAAAGCTGTATGAAGCTGAGGATTGAAATAATGGAGGCTGATATAGTTCAAGACTGACCTGTACTGTGTACAATGTACCAGCTGTCCAAGCCATCCCGCCCAATGTCACAGGCTTTGCTGTGCTTTTGAGCTGTGGATGTTGCCCTGTGAACTTCACAAACCAGGGAAACCTAGAAGAAATGCAAAACAAAATCAAATCCAACTACTTAAATTATTCTGAGTGGAGGAGGAAGAAAAGGAGAGCATATTCATCACCTTCCCATGTAGAGCCAAGTCCTCCATCACATACAGAAACGCATGCATACGTACATACAGAGAGCTCTTTTGTGGTACTCAGAAGAGCTTCAGGAGCATAAGAAAGCCCCACTCTGAAACTCTTTATATATTGGGTCCTGTCCCTAAGCCTCATTCTTGACTGCTCTTCCAGAGCATGTCAGCACAGCTCCATCAGCTGCATGGCATTGATGGGGGTGTAACAGAGGTTAACAGTAACATCTGGGAAGGTTTTTGCCCATTCTGTGTGTTGTATATCAGCAGGACACTGAATCTGTTTATGATGGTTATCAGATAGCAAAACTTTACGAGGGAAATAACCCACCAGAAATCATTTGTGCAGTAGGCATGGGAATTTAGAAATGTGAATGATTGGGTGAAAATGTGAGCTGGTATTTATATATATATATATATTTATATATATATATATATAAAAATATACATAATGATAGTTCTTCACTAGGAAATGAAACACAGCAGGGGAGAAAAATACTGTGTAGATTTCAAAAGTTTTTACATGTCCATGCACTGAAGAGCATTTCTTTTCCTTTTCATGTTCAACCCCGACACCAGAGATGCCTCAGACTTGAGCAGTCTGTTTGAACTACCTGCTGTTCAAAAATCTTGAGGAGGTAGCTAAAGCTCTTTGCTACTGAAGCCTTTCTTCCACACCTTCCAGGAGCCAGATAAGAGGAGCATCCAGGCTACTTTCTGCTCCTAGGAGAGCAGGCAAGCTTCCAATTCTGTCTGGTCCCTGGTGTGCGTGCTGGGGTGGATTAAGGCTGTGGAAACGGGGGCCTGCTGGCTTGTGGTTGTCCTGCACTGCAGTGAGTCAGTGATAAACCTCAGCTGCATGGGAGGTGGGAGTTCTGTCTCTGCTTAGGAGATCCTAAAGGATTTCTATTTTATAGGAAACCCTAATAGTACCTAGTGTGATTCTTATCCATTAATCCCTGTTTTACTGTGTGGGTGTGCACTCACACAGCAGCATGCTTCTCTCTGTATTTGAGTTCCATCTCCTTACTTTACAGAAGTAAACAACTGCCTATTTCTCTTAGCCTCAGAGACTCAGAGGAACAAAAGGTGAAGGTGATTCACCTTGTGCATCATCAGCAAAAATATCCCTGTTTCAAATGGCAGGGTTGTTTTTCTGGGAATGGTGGATGAGGCAGATGGACTCTTCTCTGATGAAACTGCTGTGCTTCTGGCATTCGAGAAAAGCATCCTTTGGCTGGAAAAATTAGTGAATCACACAGGGAATATTTTCCATCATCTCACTTCTACAGCCAGTCCTCTGTCTATAATCAGGATTATTAAAGGAGAAGGAATGACGTTCCTGTGGCAGAGGATGATGGGAATCTTTGCTCTGATAAATTTTTAGACTTGGAGATCTCAGAAGAATGGAGTTGCAATGCTCAATATTTATTCTTGTTAAATAAACTTTAACAGCAATCACTGCAATGTAGTAGGCATATGAAGTATGAATCCATGAGGGAGGTCATACTGAGGATGTCCAGAATCAGAAGAAAGTTATGACCTTGGAACCCAATCTGATTTTACTGCACATAAGTAGAGGTGGTAAGGTTTCTTTTTACACTTAGCACAGTGAAGTATTGACAGCTCTCATGAACTCTGCACTCTGAGTATAAATAATTACAAAGGGAATTGATTTTGAATCATGTTTTATATGTAGAAATGTACCATTTATTAAGTGCATTGAACTCTAAGGTATAGAGTGTGTCTATATTAGTATCTGAGTTCAAATCCTGGCTGTGCTTTGGAAGCATATCTCCCAGTCATTTCTTTGTTTTGGTTCTATTGCAGGATGGTCTTTAGGCATCTACTGTCTTCCTTTCAGGTGAAACAAAACCAGGAGATGCACAGACTCACCAGGTGCTAATGGTGTTTAGTGCATGGGACCTGGATGGAGCTAGTCCCAAGTAAACCTCTGCAGTGTATATAGAATCGCAGATATAGAATTGCAGAGTTACAGAGTCATAGAATAGTTTGGGTTAGAATGTTTCCGGGATGGGGAATCTAGCACCTCTCTGGGCAACATCTTCAAGTTTTTTACCACCGTCATAATAAAAAAATTCTTCCTTATATCTAGTCTAAGTCTACCCTCTTTTAGTTTGAAACCATTAGCCCTTGTCCTGTTGCAGCAGGCCATACTAAAAAGTTTGTCCCCATCTTTCTTATAAGCCCCCTTTAAATATTGAAAAGCTGCGATAAGGTCTTCCCTGAGCCTTCTCTTCTCCAGGCTGAACAACCCCAACTCTCTTAGCCTGTCCTCATAGGAGAGATGTATAGTGTAAAAAGCAGGTTTCTAGTGCCATTCTGCTCTGTAAATCTGCTCGTTTTGCGCCCCAGTGTTGGTAACATAGACGTAGTGGTTGGCTGGGCTGGACCCCCAGGGCTCAAGCACTGAACTTTGTAAAACCAAGTACTTCTCAGTGCAGGTTTAGCCACCTCAAAAATATGAACTTGCCCACAAAATCATTTAATCTGATAGCTTCCCCCACCATTGGCAAGTTCACGTCATTTGGGCCTGCATGTGTTTTGCACAGTGGTCTAGACTTACCACCCACTGTCTGCCTGGGGTTTACACTGATCAGGTCAAAAGTCCTTAATGTTGACCCAAGACCCGCAGTTCCCCCACTTCCTTTGGACCAGATGATAGTTGCTCTTTACCCAGTGCATACTGGCAGAGCCTGGTGCTTTAGCTCTGTTAGGTGAGAAAAGGTGCACGGTGTGCACTAAACATGGTGAGGCTTTTGCTGATAACCTGCAGGGAGTTCTTCTGTCTAGGACTCTTCAGCAGGAGAGGTCTGCAGCGTGATGCCTTCTGCTCCCCTGGCTGGAAAACACCGCAGCCCTTACTGTGTGGTAGTGGTTGCTCATCCCCATAATCAAACACAGGCCAGGCTCGAAAGTGTTGTCTTTTCTTCTCTGTGTCTGCCAGAAATTGTGTGTTTGTGGCCTCTAATGCCACACACTGACAGCAAGAATCACAAGACACCCTGTGATGTGCTTGTGCGTGTTGCACCCACCCTGCCCATCCATTCTCTTGATGCTTCTGAAATGGTGCTTCCTCTAGTTCAAAGAGTACCTGCCAATACTGAGTGCAGTCACTTATTTTTAGCAGTGCCATTAGACCATCATACTCTTTCTCATTTCCTTTTCCCAGCACTGCTGAGAGTTGCTGCTTAGCTGGGATTTTCTAGGTAGCCTGACAGAGTTAGCCATCCAGAGCCAGTGACTTTCTATGCATAGAGAGCATCTAATTCTCTTAAAGCCCATGGCGAATCCCAGCATTATTTCATATGCAGATGACTGCTACAAAGAAGCAATTAGGAAGATAACCAGTATCTTCCCTTCTTCCCTTCCATTTTTAAAGCTGCAGGACAAAATGACAGTATTTTGCTTAAAGATAAGTATAAACCAAACCCTAAGGTGTTGACAACCCAAAATACTCGTGTGTTTCAGTTTTGAACTAGCATCTAGATTTGTATCTTGGATATGGTCCCTGGCTTTACTGCTTTGAATAGTAAATCTTTTTCACAGTTTGAACTGTGAATATAATTTATCATTAATGTACCGTGTATGTCTTTGATATGGCCGAAAGGGACAAGTTATGTATCTGGGTTGGAGCAGAAAGACGTATCACTGTGCTGACAGGTTCTTTACCGCCAGAACAGTAAGTCCAGGAATCTAAAACACAGGAGACTTGGGGAATATTTAGGTCTGGAAGCATCAAGTATGTACATCCATCTAGCGGTAGGTGCCCTATATTGCTATGTAGCTCATGTGAGGTGTTTCAGATGTAGAAGTGGGGTGCTGCCTTAGTGTGGTGGAGGAGGCAGAGGAGCACCTGCAGTGAAGAACCATTTGCAAGGCCTCCTCCTGTCAGGGGCCAGCAATGGGGAGATCTTGCTTCTGTTTCAAGGTTCCTTGAGTAGATTGTTCTTCTTTTCTCTTCATCTGTGGAAGAAAGAGAAAGAAAAAGGTTTTCACTGTGTAAAACTGTTTATGGATAGAAAACTGAGCAGGAGTTCTCATCATGAGATGGTCTTGTTAAGTGATGGTCCTATTGCCTTATTCAAGAAAGAAGGAAGGAATTAGCACTCCCTAGATCTGAAGGGAAGAATTAATTACAACTGTGATTCATTATGGGCAAACCAGCTAAACATTTCTCTGCTATTTTTAATTTTGCGTTTGACTCGTAGAGTATATGAAACTGAGGAGGAGAATTGACAGGAATTGGAGAAAAGGTGCAGGCAGACAATATGATTTTTAAAGGATTGAGAAGTCCCTCCATTGTTTTGCAGTTAATCTTAGCTGTTGGTGGTGCAAGGGAGAGATGTCCAAGGTCAGAACAAGCCAGATCACTAAGGTTTGGTCAAGTTTGACCTGCTGTTTTTTAATATAGTCTGTGTTTTGCTTGAGGACTGTCTAACTGTGCCTCTCCTTTCCATTTCTTTTTTTTTTGGGGGGGGAGGTCACTTATATTATTACTACTATTGCTATTGTTATTACTACTAGTTTGCAGTGGTTTTTTTTAGTCATGTGTGTTCAACTCTCTTGAGAGCAATGAAAAGAAATCAAACTGCTTTTGTGAGTTCTGACAGAAGAGTGGAAATAGATTGATTAAAAACACTGTTTCTTTTTTTAATTTAAACAGAGCGGAGGCTTGTGGGTGATGTGCATAATGTATGCTCGGTGGTAACAAGCTGCTGTGGGGAGAGAGGAGGAAAGCGAGCGAGAGAGAGAAAAAAAAGAAGTCAAGCCAGTGTTGTTCTGCCTTTAAACATAAGATTGATTTTACATTTTCCCTGTGTGTCACTTTCATTACTAGCAAATTAATCCTTCTCTCTGAGGCCTGAAACTTATTTCTGTGGTTTCTCATAAGAAAATAGCTTTTGGTGTGCTACCTATTCTTAAAAAGGGAGCTCGGGGCTTGGCTACATGAGGAAATTGCACCCTTTTAACCAAAGGTGCAATTTTAAAATTGACCCTGCAATGGAGGTGCACGTGGCTGACTTATTTGATTTTTACTTTACTATGAATCTGCCTATACTGACAGAAACACAACACTCTTGAAATGATATGAGAATGCTGACTGGAGGATGGGTAGCATCACCTTAACTGAATTGATAAAAAGTTACCCCTTCACAACTATTTTAGTTTGTTCAGATAAAGAAAGCATCTGCGGAGACCTGTGGCCTGAAGGATCGAGGTTAACATTGACACTTGCATTCCTATTTAAGACGAGTAGCTGGGTCACAGCCTGCCCCCCTTTTGGGGATCCCTTGGCAGGTGTGGCCGAGGTCTGTCTGGTTCCATGGCACTGTACCATAATGGGGCTGTGGTCTGAGATCTTCGGTGGCTGCCTAGTATCTCGGTTAATGCAGCAGCAATTTTTCACGATCAGTTGCTGTCACAGAATATTAGTGTAAGAGTATGGTCTTTTGGACTGACCTGAGCAGGGCCCTGCAGTCCTGACAGCAGCAGTGGCTGGTAATCAGCTCGGGAAGGGTGGGAAGAGAGACATCTTTCCTGTTGAATATCAAACAGAACACCAAAATAGCCATTTGCAGCTGCAGTGAGGATTTGCTTCTATCAGTGAAAATCCAGCATGCTTTATCTGACCATAGGTCAGGTGTTTGGATTAACAAACAAAAGGGACGCCAGATGCAAGGAGGAGAGTAACTGTTTTTAAATCAAAAGGACTCTTATTTTTTCTTTTCCTTCTGAAAACTCTAGTGGCAGCATTTCAAGATGCTTAGGCTATGTTTCAGTGAAAATGGCTGCCAACTTTTCCTTTGCTGTGCAGTGGCCAACTCTAGTGGAGGATCTGGTCTGTGATTAGGCTTCTGAAGTGGCAGGTGGGGGAGTGCATCCACTTACAGAGTTATTGTTCAAATGAGGAGCTTTTGGGACTTCTCTGCAGGAACTCTGGATTGTTGGAAGCATTCCATCTGATTTCTCAAAAATACTCACTTCTAGCCTGGAAAACTGCAGTCTTTACTGCTGCCTTTTGGATTTACTAGGACCTTGAACAAGCCATCGGCTTCTCTTTGAGCATGTACTGGTTTAAATACACCCATGCAAAACAAAGAGAAAGACATGTCTGGGCTATATTCATTCCATTCTGACTGACTTAAAGTGAAGGGTGCCTGGAAGCATCTGTGGGACTTGTTATCGCTCAGTCGGCAAGAGCTTGTCAGAAATGTTGAGCTGATTATCTGCTATGTGAACTGTGTGGTTTATAACTGACCTCTTTACTCCTGCCTTAGCAGAGGACAATCTTATTTTTTATGCTTCACATAAGTACAATTCAGAGTGAATAGATTTTCACACCAATACCTAAGATCCAGCTCTGTTCCCTTCAGAATAATTGGCAAAAATTCCCCAAAAACTATTTTCTGTGAAGAAGAAATCTCAATTTGGATGCCTACTCATAAGATTGTCAGTGGCATGGTTTTAGATACTTGGTACGACTCAAGGGACTCCTGAATGAATGTGACGTTTGATGGGCCTTGATCGATGCAGACATGGCCCAGAAGCCTGCAGGGGAAGGAACAGTGCCCATGTAGTGGTAGGCATGTGGGTATGTGCATGGCTGTAGGAGTGATCTGTCTCTGACCTGGCTTGGGAGAGCAAGGACTGCTGCAGGGTGGGAGGGAGGACACTGACAGAGCAGGAGGGTTCTGGGATTTGCCCACATTAGTGATGTTTGTACCTGATATGGTATAAAGCTTGTTTTTTCCAACAAGCAATGCATCAACATTGTAGACTAGGGAGCAAAAGTAAAGGCAAATATCACAGAAATTGGAGGGAGGTGGGGGAAGGAGTGTTATGCTGGTTTGTTTATCAAGAAAAAGAACTTTACTGGGACACAACACAGAACTACAAGCATATTATCTTACTGCTTTTCCAGCTCCAGCACCAGCTCTTTTCTCTTCCAGGTGAAGCATTATTCTGTTAATACTTGCAGGAGGAGGGAAGAAATGAGTCCAAATGCCCCTGTTTGAAACATCCTATCAGTGCATAAAATATGTCTGCAGATTTGAGAATTACGCTGACTTCACAACAGTAAATTTCAGATAAATAATTTATCTCCTGCAAACACATTTCTGTGCTCTTACACATCCATTTGTTTCTGGAAAGCAGCGGGGGCGATGGGGAGGCAGAAGCGATTGGTGCTCACTGGGGAACTTTCCATGGAGCCGCCTGTAGCTTGGGTGTTGTTGGCTGCTGGAGGTAGGGTTTTGTTCTTGCAGCCACCAGCTCCCATAATAAATAAAGCCATTTTGGAAACAAGAGGCACCTTGAGCTAAAACTGGCATTTCTCACAATATTGGCAAATCAAGCCAGCAACTGTTGATTTTAAATGTTTAATGAGCAATATGTTGCTGATTCTGGTAATAATGTTGTGTTTGCCTAACCTTTCTCAGTGTGCTCCCTTCTGCTGTATCACTGGCAAGTTTCCAGAAGGGGAGGAAAGGGAAAGAAAAAAACCCAAACCCCACCAGGAAGGGTGAAGCAGTGCAGAGAGAAGAGCAAAACTGAACGACTTAAGGAGAAGGGGCATAAAAGGCAGGGGTAGAACTTAATTAAAAGGAAAAGATAGCAGCAGGATATTGATGCTATGTGAGAGTATTAAACTGGGGATTGCAGAGAAAGATGACTTTTCCCTGCAGAGATATTCTTATTCATACTGAGGGAATTGGAAAAGAAAGGCTGATTACTTGGGTGAGATGGACAGGAAGAGCTGCGTGGAGGTGAACCCCGAACCAGGAGTCTCCTGAGACAGTTAAGTCAGCTGGTTAAAAGCAGGTGAATTGAAAGAGAAGCAGGATTGTAAACATCAGTAAGATGCTCAGTTATTTCCATGTCAGGCTCAAAGAATCCTTGCTCTAAAGACTGTCTCCAGTATGCTGGATTTTTTGCAATTTGTTTTTGTTCAACTTCAGAACCCTGAGTGGTTCAGCGTAAGCCTGTTTGAAACTGGGCTGTGGGTTGGCTGTAGAGAAGATTGTGAGCATGTGTAGGTATCTCAGGATACAAAGGAGGCTTCCTTGACCAGTGGAGGTAGGAACATGCAATGTGAACAGAAAAAGGCTGTTTTTGTAGTAGCTGCTTTTGCTGCTGTTCTCATCCTAGACTAGACCTTCCCTCTACTGATGTGGGTACTGACCATTGTTTGCTGCAGAAAGAAGACTGAGCTCTGGCTTAATTTATACCATGATTCTTGTGCTAGGGAAAGCGTAAGACTGAAAATACTGGAAGCTGAAGTCATTTGTCTTCCAAACAGAGAAGTTTTGGGCAGCAGGGTCAAATGCTTCTCACCCCTGTGCCTTGGACCCTCCTCAGCAGGAGTTATCCAGAGAGTTATTGTGCAAAAACCGAAAGGTTTTTGTAATGCGTTGATTGGGCTCTTGAGAGAGACCAGGCATTTTCTCATCTTTTAATCATTACCTGTTTGGCTGATGTTTAAATCAATGACTGCATGCCAAATGCTCACTGCCCTATTAGGAAGCTTCTTCTTGTTTTACATAATGGCTTATTTATTGCTTCCATTGTATGTATAGCGCAGTATATATAGTCCAAAAGGGAGATATAGATGCCAGGTCATACTTGGCGAACAAGGATTTTTCTCTTTTAATGAAGAGAATATCAGGTTTGTAATGCTTGTTATACTTCCATTTCAAGGCTGCTGCATACAAATTGTGTTATATAATGTTGACCACACGCATATTATGTATAGACAAGTGTGTGTTGAGACACTGTGAGATAGAAGCAGAAAATAACAGGACACAGAGGATGTGTCTAAGAGCAGCCTTGCCAGAAAAAGGGCAGTGGTCTACCCAGGCCACCGTCTTTCCTCCGTCCTTTGTTTTATAACTGCTTGATTGATTGTTTTTCCTTTATGGGTAACACATCACCTCCTTAAGTTACTTGCTTCTTTGTTAACAAGTAAGAGTGAAGCATGGATGTATGTTCCACACTAGATTTTCCATTTTTAAGAGCAGGTATGCATGGAATTGCTGTATTGACCTTCTCTCTCTACTTTTTACTCCCTCTTTTACACCACCATGATATCTTCTGTTGTTTTCTTGATAAATATCCTAAGCATCAAAGCTACTATATGCAAAAGTTTTTTAATTAGCCTTGAGCTTTCCACCAGAGTCCTGAAGTACAAATAGACACAGGCCCTTATCAGTTCAAATGAAACACATCTTCACTGGGTCATCTTCAAGGAAACTTCCAGCATCCCAGCTTCCATAAGTGAAGGTCTTTGCTGCCGACACCTACCAGTGATTTCTCTTTAGCTGTAGCATACTCCAGCAGTTGTAGGATTGTTTTTATTTCTCCTCGCTTTCCCCGCCCAGTTCAGTTCCCTACAGCTTTGAAGTAGAAGAATTAAGTCTTTTCCAGCCATGTGGTGTGATATGGCATTATCTCTCTTGCAGCCATTGCCACATGTTTGCCATGTAACAGACAACTATAAAAGCAAAACAAAGCTGCAAATATAAGAACTCTTCCCGTAGATATTTCTCCCATACACTATTCCTCCATTAATGTTTTTTGTCATTGCAATAGCTCAACTGAGTTATAGTCAGGTTTTGGTCTTTTAGACAGATTTATGAGTGAAAGGAGAAAAGGGATGGAAGACAAGAAGGAGAATAATAGGATAAGAAGCATAAGGGAGAGAGCATAAGAGAGAGAAGTGAAAAGAGAAAAAGAGGTATGTGAACTGAAGAAGGGAAAAAAAGGGTGAGAAACTGAAAGTTGGGGGGGTGGTACGTCAAAGAGCAGGAGAGGTGATTCAGACCTCTGAGATGGCAAGGTCTGAGGCTTGTGAGCTCTTGGCAGGACAGAGCACTGCAGAAAGCAATGTAATCTCCAGCAGGGCCCTTCGGTTTAGGGGCCTATAAATGGAAGGGGGGTTATTGCAAATTCTGGTTAATACCTTTCTCAAGGGGAAAACTCTTGTATTCTCTTTGAAATACAATTTCTTGTCTCATAAATTGAAACAGCTGCAGCTGTTCCCTCTGCACACAGATTTTTTTCATCTTTTGCCTTTTTTGCTGGGTGTGTGTGTGATTTTGCTTAATGATTTTTCCCTGCAGAAGGGACCTGGAATGTGGTGCTGTATACAGGTTTGTGATCAGTGTATTTGCACAAGCAAAAGAAAAAATGCCTTGGGCATTTTCTGCTTTTAGAGAGAAACAAGTGTTAGGCTGTTAGTCTGAATCTAACTTAGACTAAATTTCTCTGGAGAAAACTCAGTAGGAATCTCTGCAGCCTCATCCCGTAGCAAGGCTCTTGCCTAAGCCAAAATTCAATCTATCACCTGGTCTCCAGTCTTGGAACTGGAAAGGCTGCTAGCATTTCCATAGCTACCATGAGGAAAGCAGAGAAGAGAATATAGGTGTGCATCTCAACAGCCTATGGTCCTGCCTCAGCTCTTAAGGCATCCACGCCTGCACAGGGCTGGTGATGGGCACTGCAGTGCAGGTAGGGAGCAGGGTTCCCTCCCAGAAAGGGAAGTGAGACCATATGACTCTAAGTAGTGCTGAATACTCTCTGCCAGTATCAGCCCATCTCTGTCTCTTTGAGAGGTCCTAAATGTCTATTATTTCTTTTTTCTTAATTGAAAGAGCCAAGCTTGCCTTCAGGCTGGTGCAGAAATCAACCACTTTTGTGGTTACTGAGTGTACAGAAACAGAGATGAGGAGTCAAATGTTCCTGGCTTCAGCTCACTATCTGCTCAAAGTTAAGGTGGTCAAATCCCTGAATCATTAAGCCGGTGATATATCAGTTCACATAGCATGCTGGCAGGAGCAGCACACACAGATGTCCTGAAGAGGTTCAAATTCAGAGGGTTGTATGTCACCTTCATAAAATTTCTGTTTGGAAAGAGCTCAGGAAGGCTTTTGGAATGAGAGAAGAAATACCTGAGCAGATATCTTATTCTCTCATTCCTCCAGCTCTCTCCCATGCCACCCTACAAGTACCTCCAGCTGGAAGGGGAGAAAGGCATAGAAAAAGCTGGGATTTTTCAGATCTGAGTGGAGATCTCTTCTCCTCACAGCACACCTCAGTCTTCCCATTGTGTATGACAGCCGAGAGCCTCTCTGGGCAAGCTGTATGTTTAGGAGATCACAGCACAGCAAAACCATTTCTCATGTTGCTTTAGAAGCAGACGAGAAGGTTGTGGTCTGTGGTCTCCAGAAGGTTGGTCTTCATTCCCGTTTCCTCTTGCAGCAGCTTCCTGCCACATCCCAGCTTGCAGGCTCCCTCCCATGCATGCATCAGGCAGCTCAGCTCTGCTGCGTGACGAGCTGATGCAGCTGGGAGATGTGAGGAGCCTTTGCCCACCAGAACAGATTTGCAAGAGAGGGCACCGAAACCTCTAATGACCCCAGTGACAAGCGAATGGAGAGGCTCACAGAGTTTCTTTCCTCCCTGAGCCTCTTGGCAGCCACTCTGGCCTCCATGCAAACCAGAGCTTGTTCACAAGCGAGATCCTAGGGGAAGAAAAAGAAAAGAAATGCCTAGAAGCTCTTCCAGGGCTGCATGGAAAGTGCTGGAGATTATATTCTAGATTTCCTGCAGTGCTGGGATTGTTTGGGGGTTGGGACGATGGTTTCCTCCTTGTCTTTTTGATCAATGAATCACAGACTGCCTGTAACATGGAGCATTTTGTTAACTGAGACCTTCTAGAGGACTTTTCTGTATTTGAGAAGGCAGCAATGAGGGCACTTGTCTAGAAATGGGATGGTAGTTCGTGGTGTATTTTATCTGCCTTTAATGTGATGAAGCAGGCAGAAAGTAAGGAGGAGGAGTCAGCTCCAAATGTTCCCACTCTGTCCCTAGCCTTCACTATTAAAGCCTGTGGGAACATCTTACGTACCTCTGTTCCTACTTGTATGTCCCATGCATGTATACATGCCATCTAAGAGTCTGAGACCCTCAGTGACATGGCCAACAGCCTTTTATTGCATGTGAGCAGGGAGATCATTTTCCACAGTTCAATGTAACTGTAATACATCTGAAAGACTCAGGCCTCTGTTACCCCTTGTATGTTGTGTTCACAGCCAACACTAACTTCATTCCCCACTGCTTTCCCACAGTGATTCACCTTGCTTAGACTCAGAGCTCTGCTTGCTTACGCATACCCTCTGCGTCCCCTCACTTTTTAAAAATCAACCTTTCATCTATATCTCGTGGTCTGTGTCTCATTTCCTTATCTGTTTCCTTTTCTGTCCTCCTCCTGAAGACTTGTGTCTCACAAACTATTTTCTTTCTGCTGTTTTTTTTTTATTATTTGTTGTCTTGCTAGTTCTTCCCCTGTTCTCCATTCTGCTTCCTTCTCTCTTCTTCCCTCTCATTCCTGCTTGTTGCATCCCCCTGTATATGCAAGCTCATATTGCCTGAAAGTTATCTCAAGAACTTCTGCTCCTAAAGCAGTGGAAAAAATACAGTCTGCAGGTGAATTTGCCATTTTAATGTAGTTAACATTCTGCCCCTCCTTCAGCTGTTCTGCAATTGCAGACTGCTGAGATTAGTGGCATAAAATCCCACCAGGATATTGACATAACCTATAAGCCAGGAAGTTGTTTTAATCAAACACAGCATCCCATTTGGAATGCTGGACTTGGAAATACAAGGACAGCAGTTTTGAGAGCAGTTGAGAAATAAGGAAATAAATGTTTGGGGAAAGAGAGCTTTAGAACTTTTTTAATATATTATCTCAATACCTTATGGTCAGAAGTTGCAGGATTTTTTTTTTTTTTTCCCACTGAGTCCTCACCTGCACAGAGTGCTCAGATGGTGTATGAGTACTGGAGAGGTGATATAAAGGAATTCAATTGGATGGCTGGATTACTAAGAGAGTTTTGTGGTTTAGACCCAGCCGACATAAGCAACACTCGGTCACTCCTCTCCTCCTTGATGGGATGGGGAGGAGAAAATATAACAAAAGGCTCATCGGTCAAGACAATGACAGGGAGGGACCACTGACCAGTTATGGTCATGGGCAAAACAGAATTGACTTGAGGGAAAAAAAAAGCAATTTAATTTGTTACGAATCAAAACAGAGTAGGATAATGAGAAATAAAACCAACTCCTGAAACAACTTCCCCCTACCACTCCCTTCTTCCTGGGATCAACTTCACTCCTGATTTTCTCTACCTGCCCTCCAGAAGTGCATGGGGACGGGGAATGGGGGTTGTGTTCAGTCCATCACATGCTGCTGCTCCTTCCTCCTCAGGGGAGGACTCCTCACACTCTTCCTCTGCTCCAGCAGGGTGTCCCTCCCACAGGAGACAGTCCACCATGAACTTTTCCAACATGAGTCCTTCCCACAGGCTGCAGTTCTTCACAAACTGCTCCAGCACAAGTCCTGCCAGCAAACATGCTGCAGTGTGGGCTCCTCTCCCCACAGGTCCTGCCAGGAGCCTGCTCCAGCGTGGGATTCCCATGGGGTCACAGCCTCCTTTGGGCATCCACCTGCTCCAGCGTGGGGTCCTGCATGGGCTTCAGGTGGATCTTCTCCCCCATTACCTCAATGGCTGGAGGGGCACAGCTGCCTCACCAGGGGCTGCACCACAGGCTGCAGGGGAATCTCTGCTCCAGAGCCTGGAGCACCTCCTCCCTCTCCTTCTGCACTGACCCTGGTGTCTGCAGAGTTGTTCCTCTCACATCTCACTTCTCTCTCCCCTGCTGGTTCCCAGCAAGTTTTTGCCCTCTTAAATAAATTACCAGAGGCAGATCCCACTGTCACTGATGAGCTCAGTCTTGGCTGGGGATGGGTCCGACTTTGCAATGGGGAAGCTTCTAGCAACTTCTCATAGGAGCCACCTCTATAGTCCTGTCTCCCACCCCCACTACCTAAACCCTGACATGCAACCCAATAAAGAGGGGCTATTATCCAGTGAAAGTGTCAGAGGACCTCAATCCACTGGGCATGGATTATTATTGTGGATGAATTCCTGGTCCTTGGAGGCCAGGTGAGAAGGCATGATTGTCATGTCTCTCCCCCACCTTCAGTAAAATTTAGAGCAGCCTTGGATGAGCCACTTATAAACATGTCTGTTATGTTGCTTGGAAAACAGTAAACCAACGAAAGAATAGAAGATAAGCCAAGCTATTTGTTAATCTCTAATTCACAAACTCCACCTTTCTGTTTCCTTCCGTCTGCTCTTGGGTTTCTAAAGAGGCAAGCTTTGTCAGCACGTGACTGGCGTCCACACATCAGCACAGTGAGGACAAAGTATTGACAAACCATTGCAGATGCTTCCAGCAGCTAAGCTGATAAAGACGAGAAGGTGCTGCTGTAGAGGTGAGGTGACCAGAGGCTATGGACTGTGGTACCGGTCAATATGCCTAGTGTCAATACAGTCCTGTGTTGCAGCACTCTGATATGCCAGGAGAGAGAAGTGGCCCATTTGCAGCCTTGGTTCGTGCATATGGCGTTGTGAAACCTGCATAAAGAATGCGTTTGTAGGTTATGATGATGAGAAACAGGGGGATGTTTCTGTCCCCAGCTGGTGATCAGTTTACTCACTAAAGTATGAGGATTGATAGCACTTGTCACTATTAGCCCAGCTAATATAACTGCAGATGCTACATTTAATCATATAAACTATGTGGCACAATTGCAGAACAAGGGCCTCTGGCCTGCACCACTGGAAAAGCAAGCAGAACAGATTCCTAAAGGGCTGGTGGAGAATTGCAGTTGTCCTACATGCTTGTGACAGCAAAAAGGAGGATGTGTCCCACTTCTGAACAGCACTTTGTGTAGGGGTATGTGTTTGTGTGCATGCACGTGTGTAATTTACTGAGTGCACATGAGAGAATAAAATGAGAGGATCTTGTGCATGAGATCGAGATTGTGTGTGGGAGGAAGCAGAGCTCCAAAAGAAAGGAATGGTTGCAGCAGGAGGATATGCCCAGTCCCCTGAGTCTGTCTTTCATAACACCATATTCCTGACAACTGTGTCTTCTTTGCAGCCAAGAGAAGCATTTAGGATGTGGTGCTGCCCAGTAGCACAGCTTCATAAAGCAGGGAGCAGCTTCCACACGGCTAAGACCAGAGCCCTTCAACAAGGGGTTTTTAGTGCAATGAGGACAAGTCAGGAAAAAAAGCAAGAGAAGGTCTGGAGTTTCTTATGGCCCACATTATTAAATGGCAGCCTCACTCCCTTTTTGCTGCTTTCCAGGAGTGTTTGAAACCAGGCGTTAAAGGGTTTCAGGCAGAAATGAGTCCTTCTTCTCTTGTCCCACCTGCTGAAAGGTGCCTTGTTGCAGGCAAGTGTGGGGCTGCATGGATGCAGGTACCATGCAACACTTGGGACAGCAGAGGCAAATGATACTCAGTGCTGCAGTCCTCTGAAAAAGGGAGGAGGCAGAGGAGCACCCACTCCCACGCAGTGTGCAGCTCTGCTGCCCACACACAAGACCACAGTCTTGTGCCTGTGCTCATCCTCTCGCCCTCTCTCCCTCCCTGCCAGCCTTCCCCTGTGCACATCCTCACGTTAGTGCTCTGCCATTCTTTCAGTCCCATACCTGTGCTTCTGTGTGCATTTTTTTCCAAAGCCCATACATGCACACATGCGTGCAGTCTAATTCCCGCATACTCTTTCACCCACCTGCATTTTGTTTTGCATCCCCACAAGCTTTCTCACTGCTCTCCTTATGATGCTTGGCAGCTCTTGCCCATGTAAGCTGGTTTGTGGCTTTCACTGAAGGAGAGCGTGGGGGAGGAAAGTCTAGCCCAACACCTAGCCCTTCAAATGAAGTGACTTGTCAAATATGCAACTGTGGCAGAAATCTGAGAAGCAGTAAATTTAGCAGCACTCACTTCCACTGACAGCCTGTCATGTGCTTGAAACATAAATGGTGGTGGAGACAAATCACTGCTGTTTTCCTATTAAGCTTTGGCCCATTGGCCTCCTAGCTTGCCAGCAGCATTTCTACCTGGCCTGCCAGTGTGCCTCGGCTCAGGGACGGGTGTGCCTCCCTGTTGCAGGCTTTGGGAGAGTCAGGACAGGAATTATCATGCTGTTATTTCCTCAGGTGTCCTTGGTGTCTGGGTACTTGCTCATCAGCTGATGGAATTCTCACTCGGGCCGTGTGGTGCTGCCACCTCCTCCCTCAACCCAAGGCTGAGGGAACATGGACCCTCTCCCTAGAGGACTCATGGTTTTCACCCTTGCCCCTGGTTTCTTCCACGTAGCCTGGCAAGGTCAAGCTGATGGAGTAAATGAGGCACTCATTTGAATAAGGGAGTAGAGGTGAAGTTTTCCAGTGCACCTGAGTGACCTGCAAGCACAAATGCCATTGAAAGCCACTGGGTCTTTTCCCATTAAAGCATTTAGTGGCTTTTGGAAACCCGGCTTTCAAGCATTAATTATTATATAACCATTTAATAAAACATGTCATCAGAAGCTCACATTAATCTTTATAGAGATGAGAGATGTCCCTAAGTGCTCTAAATTGAGGAACCAGGAGCAAATAGACTCGATCTATTTCCCCTTCTCTCTCTCTTAACCCATTTTGATTCCTCTTCCCCTCCTTCCTCAAGGCAGATGAAATCACTCCTGTGATTAAGGTGTCCTGCTCTGTGTTGGTTTAAGTAGAACAACTGCTGTTTTGGTTACAGTAAAACTCTCACTGGTGTGCAGTTGCGAAGGCACTCTAATGAAACCCCTGCCTCTTCAGGAGCTTTGAGGAAAGGAGCCAGTGAGTCCTCAACATAAAATGGATGGCTTTTCAAGCTTTATCAGGTCTTTGGGTTGCCTCTGGCTCCTGTAGGAGCAAGGGGCTTGTGTCAGAGCTAGATGTTTCTCTCCCCAGAGGAGACAAATGCATTTGGGGAGGGAGGAGGGACAAGGAAGGGAAAAGTAAGTGGATTCATGTCCATAACGGTAGCATGTGAATACAGAAAAGGGAAACCCAGTGAGATACTTTTGATCAACATGGTTGTCTGTGGTCTTCTTATGTCAGCAGGGTTACAGTTGTTGGACATTCGTTCTAAGTGTCGTAACAAGAAAGAGTATTAGGAAATTGGGACAAAGGCAATGAAACATCTTTCTCATTTGTCCTCAGACCACCTCCTAACTTAATGGGGTAACCTGGAAGAAGTCAGAAAGGAGCTCATTTGAAACTGTTTCTTCTGCTCATCGTTTTCTATCTTCTACCTTTCTGATGACCCCCTCTTTTTCCCATATCCCTGTTGGAGAGACCCTGTCTCACAGCTGTGATTTGCTGACAGTGGTGACGATAAACAGCTGTGCTTGCAATGGGCAGAATTGCAGCTGGGAGCTAAAAGAGCTCAAAATCAGGGTCTATATTTCCTCTCTACTTGCCCCCCCTGTAGGACAGTACAAGCTGCAGTATTAGTCTGAGCGCTTGCCTTCCTCCTTCTTTGCAGTCAGTGCCTTGCAAGTTTGAGAGAGAGAGATGCCTTGTTCTTTGAAAAGCGTGGGAGTGTCTAACAGCATAGGAATGAAATATCCTGGACTGAAGCAATAATTTATCTGGATTACTATCACTATGAATCAAGAGCAGATACCTCAGATGATAATGTCACAGCAGCCAGCCCAATTGATCAAAAGTCCCTGCAATGTGTGAGCCCAGACAATATCTTCCCAGCACACCCCACCCTGCTCAAAACCTCTGTGATCCTTGCCTTGATACATGGCAATGATTCGTGCTTGCTCAATCCTAAATCCAGCCATTTAGCTTCAACTCCTGATCCCTTGTTGTGCTCCCTGGAGAATATCCCCTTTGCTCCTTCCACCACAAGCAGATATGGAGAATGGTGTCAGGCAGTCACCGCACTGGATCTAAATGAGAAACATAGCAGGAAGTAGAGTGGTCAACAGAAAAGCAAACAAAACGATTTTTCAAGGAGCTAATACACCTATACAAATATTGGCGCCAGGCATCACAACACACTGACATGTTTTTGAAAGGGTAAATCTTGCTGAGGGGTGGCTTAACTCTTTGACCTCATTTCCTCAGTTGAAAACTATAGCTGTGTAAAAGATCAGTGGCAATTTCCAAGATACGAATATCCCGGTCTTTAGGTCTTAGTTGTGAACTCGGTGTTGAGAGTAGTCTCACTGAAAACAGGGATGAGACACAGGAGTTGCCATCTTGCAAAAGCACAGGACATTCAGGAGCTGTGTGGTCTGGCCATGAAATGTTTGTCTCCAGCTGGCAGAGAAAGAGCCACAGCAATGTGTAAGCTTATAAGGTAATCCTCCTTCCCATTGCAAGTAAATTTGGGCCAATTTATAACATCTCAAGTTTTCTTCCAAGTTTCAAACGTGGAATTCTATGGGCTAAGTTGAATCTCTGGGGTTTTTTTTTAAATTTTTTTGTAATTTTTAATGTAGATAGAAGTTCTGGGCTCATTCTTACCCCGTCATCCCAAGAAGTATGAGTGGACTTATAAGATGTCAGAAGACATCTTGTAAGACAGAAAGGAGCAAACCCATTATATTTAAAAACAAGGAAACATTTTCATAGATGCCTATAAAAGCGAGCCACTTGATTCTTGCACAATAGTATATTGAGCATGTCTTGCTTTATGGGAGACACAAGACTCTTGTAAGGAACATAGCGAGGATTTTTAAAGATGCTACCAAGCACAGACCAACCCTATAGTTCCTAGATTGACAGACTGGTACCACTGACCATCATCACATGAGGTTTCCCTAAGGTCTGGGACTGACAGAAGGATTTGTGGAATTAAACTAGGAGCTACATTGCAGTCCATCCCTGCTCACCACTGGCAGGACAGAAATTATATGGTTCAGTCAGGCTTCTTGTGGAGCTTGCCCCAAATAAGACTTGTTGCTGTTGATCTTTTCTTTGACCTTAAGTCTGTGAGGAAGAACTTGTCTTCAAACTATATAAAAATGCTTTGTCCAAAATGGAAGAACTTGCAGGGAAAGGAGTACACGAGGCTAAATGAGAGCAAACCAGCTGACAGAGTCACCGGAGACTGAAATGGTTGACTGCTTGCTGTTGTATTTTAATAGCCTTTCATAGGTTTTCATGACATGCAAGAAAACCCAGTCCCCTGCAGCAGCTCTCAGCTTGTGTTACCTTCTTGTGCTTAACACAGTGGGAAAGAAACACCAATTGATTTTTTGCTCCTTGCTGTTCCTCTTGCCAGGGGCAACCACTGGCCCATCATCTTTTTGTAGGTGGTAGAGGAAGAAGGCACAGCTCTGCAGAGCTGACCACACTGCTGGATGATCGGTGTGCTGCCGTCAATGTGTGCGTGTTGAATAACCCTTACGCCTGGGCTGCAATTCTTTGTCAGACCTCCTGTTTTCAAACTCCTTTTTCTTAGCTGCTCAACCATGGTCCCTTCAGCCCTGAGGATTTACCAACTCCTGCCTTCTATAGATATTCAAGGATCTGGTGTCATCTTGTCATGGTTTAACCCACTTGGATAGCAGCAAACACAAGTAGCAGCAAAGCACAAGCTCACTCACCCTCCCCCTTCCCCCCCTATGAAATGGGGGAGAGAATTAAAAGGGTAAAGGGAAAGGAGACTTGCGGGTTGAGAAAATAATAACTTGAGATTTAATAACTAAATTACAATAAAATTGAAAATAATAATAATTATAGTAATAATATACAAATATAAGCATTAGTGATACACAGTGCAGCTGCTCACCACCTGATGACCAAGGCCCATCCTGTTCCTGGCAAATGATCCCAGAGCAGACAGAGTCCTGAAGCTGCAATCTCAGAAAAGAGATAAGAACCTGAGAGTCCAAGAGAGAGAGAGAGAGAGCTGACCGAGAGAGACAGAGCACACTTACGGACAGAACCTCATCTATATACTGAGCGTGATGTGCATGATATGGAATACTCCATTGGCCAATTTGGGTCTCAATCCTAAACATAAGGTCAAATCCTAAGCCAGTAATGTAGTAACCAGGCAAGTAGCAATAGGGCAAGGTGTAATGGTTTTAAACTGAAAGAGGGTAGATTTAGATTAGATATTAGGAAGAAATTCTTTCACTGTGAAGGTGGTGAGGCACTGGAACAGGTTATCCAGAGAAGTTGTGGATGCCCCATCCCTGGAGGTGTTCAAGGCCGGGCTGGATGAGGCTTTGAGCAACCTGGTCTAGTGGAGGGTGTCCCTGCCCTTAGCAGGGGGTTGGAACTAGATGATCTTTAAGGTCCCTTCCAACCCAACCATCCTATGATTCTGTGATTCTATGATCTCAATGATTCCTCTAGCTGATGGTGCCTTCTATATCGTGTTGTTTTAAAATAACCTCCAAAAGGCAGCAAGCAGAAATTTGGGGATGCAGAAGCAGTGAAACTATTGGTTTGTTCATGTTTATATGTAATTTTCTTGGCAGTAGAATTAGGGCTTGATGCTTGGTAGCACAGTCATGACAACTCACATTGCAGTATGCAACATTTAGGGAGTATAATATTGTAGCTGTGACATTAGATGACTTAATTTACCTCACGGTTCATAATTTACTTTGCATACACGCATCACAGCCAAGTTTTGTTCAAGAGCAATTCAGCTATCCAAAAAATACGATTTGTGTTCATTTGAAAAGTAGTAGCAAATTTGGGTCAGATTCAGTAAGTATTTTGAAAAAAAAAAAAGATATTTTTAAAATGTCATTTTTTTGACATGAAATCATTTTTTTAAAATTATATCTCAAGTTGAGGCAGAACATAATGCCTTCTGGTACAGCAAAGAGCAGAGGAAAACCACTGAGCAAACAGAAGGCTTTGAACTGAAGCAGAGTTGGATTTTTTTGGGAAGGAAGGGGGGTGCTTCCCTTTCTTTCTTGGGTTCACACGTGGATTTTGAAGATCTAATTGGTTGCTGAAATGTAGTGGTGTATTGCACACCTGCTCTGTGCCCACACTGAGGGTTGTGTGTGAGAGACTGTGGTGACCATTATGGTCGTTTATGAATGTGAGTTATGAGGGAGTGGAAATTCAGAGACAGCAGCAGACGTGCTGTGGCTGCTTCACACACACAGCCCCCACTGACATGCCGCCACGGCTGGGATGCAAACTGCGTTGGAGCTGTCAGCTCTTAGCTTCCAGCTCCTAAGTGGAGACATCCGCGATGGCAGGTCATCCCAAGAGGTCGCTCCTGCTATGTTTGGTCAGCACTGTCCCAAGAGAGAGAGCAGAGACGTATTTCAGTCATGGGAGGCTGCTCTAAACGTGGAAGGTTTTATTCACATGCTAGATGTGTGGGGTTTGGGGACAAAGTCCCCACGAGGATCGCAGGCTTTCTTAACCTCGGCTGTGCCAGCAGGCACTCACCTTGCCTGAGTCAGGGAGCTCCTTGGGCACAGTCCTTGGCTCGGGAGGCACGGCAGCCAGCTTTACACATAAGGAGAAAATGCGATCACTGATGAGCAAGGTCCCGTGAACGCCAGGGCAAACCATGCCAGGGCGTTTCCTCCTGATCTGACTCATTCTCATTCATGAAGCCAGAGCCAGGCCAGAACCCTCCCTGGCACTGCGTTAGTTTTTTGGTTTATGTGTAATAGCTACAGACCTGAGGGCATGGGAGGCATGAGGCGAGCTTGAACAGTAAATACCCTGCTGTGCCTTGCTGCTTAAACAGTGTAATTATTGCCTCACTACATGTGACCCCTATGTTCCCGTCCCTCTGGCAGTTGTTATTTCATGGCTCCCTTTACACAAGGGACATCTGTGCCTCTCTCTGTGCCGTACATCTCTGTTTGCTACCGTCTCGCCTCCCGTCTTTTTAACTTGCTCTGTCTCTGCATTTCTCTTTGTCTACCGTTCTCAGTCACTGAAGAATCTCACTTTGTTTGCATTTCTCTCTCCCAGCCACTGTCTCTCTCTTCATTTCCCCTCTATTTTTTCCCCATCTATTTTCCTCTTGCTCTCAAGCTTTCCCCATTTTCACCATTCCCATGCCACGCTAGCTTTTTTGCCTTCCCTCCTTGCTGTAGCACTGTAGCACTAGCTGTCCCTTTGCTCATCCACCATCTGCTGCTCTCCACTGATCTCTTTGCTAATAACAAGCCTCTTCAACTAAGGGACAGGAAAAAAATGCCAGGCTCGTTGGAATATGTGATGGCTGAGGAGACAGAGGTTGATAAATGAAAATGTCAAAGTTTTGAATTAAAAAAAAAATCCCAGCTGGAGGAAAAACAAAAAAAAATTATGTCAAAGGCTCCCTTAGCTATTTTTGTCTTTCAGAAGCCTGTTCTTAGGGGAATGTAAGGTGCAGAGGGAGTAAGAAATTTAGGTGAGCAAAACCTTAAGCAATAAATGGAAAGTGTAGAGACAACAAAAGCTGCAGTTCAGCATTGGAAGTTGCTACACACAAAAAAAACTTCAAATGGCATTTATTGATTTGCAATCTTTTTTTATCCCCTTGCATCTTTTTTTAGGCAGAGGAGAAAGATGCATGACCCCTTCTGCTCTTCACTCTACAAAACTACAAAGAGGCTTAGAATGAAAACAAACACAGAAAGCGGGGTATCTGATCTCTTCCTCCACATACCAAATGCAAACAATACTTGCCATGAGTCTGAATGAGTTAAAGTAATTCCTGCACAAGGAGCCTAGTGTTGGATGCACAAACAGGAAAGGACAGAGCAAAATGTGTGTGCCATCTCTGCAGACTAGCTTCCCCTTTGGACATGTAAGGAACTAGGGCACGAAGGGAAGGGCCTCTCTGGTAAGCGCATGTGGCTGAAATAATCGGTTGTCCCTTGACTACCTGAAAAAGCACATATATATAAAATATAGAATATATTTAATTTATATGTATATCTCTCGTATACATATGAGAGCATAGGCAGGTGTGCACGTCAGTAGAGGATGATACGCAGAGCCCATGGGGTTGTACAAGGCTATCTGCAAAGGGTGGGGGGAGTGGGGAGGTTTCTGCCGGCAGACTAGCATTGCCAAGCAGGTTTGCTGTTAGGGTTTGTTATTTACTTTACTGGGTCCAATTAGGAAGCCAGGGGATGGGAAATGTGACTGAGGCAAGCAGGCCTTCAAAGCCTTCCTCCTGCTCACATCAAAGCCGTCTGCCACAGATCCCTCTGCAAAAAGGGCTCTGCCAGCCCCAAGCAATGGCAGGTGCCCAGCTCACTCTGCTCGGGGTCGTTCCCTGTTGGTTTGATTGTCAAGCCTCCTAGGCTTCTACTCTGTATCTCCAACCTCCAGAGCAGAAAGCTCCTAATTTTTATTTACAGGGACAGAGTTAAGGAGCTACAGCTTGGCAAGATGGAGTTTAGTGGGGCTGTAGCAACAAACCAAGCTAACTATGAACATGCAAAAGGCAAAAAACCTGCAGGGAAGAAGATTGCCTGGAGTCATGGGAAGGGGTGCTTTGGGATGAGAAGAGCTGCGCTGCACGAAGAGCCATCCCCCTCTAGGAGAGCTGGAAGGCCCCTCACTGGGAAGGGATTGTACTGAACCAGGCAAAACAGCCAGGGGACAACCCTTGTCAGCAAGGAAATTTTGGCAGTACGGTCAGGATTTTTTCATCCCTGGATAACACAGTCAAGGCAGATGCCTTCTCTTAATGGCAATAGAGTGGCTTGCTTGCCAGGAGCTGGCAGTCCCTCTCTTCACCTAATAGGATATGTTCATTGTTATCAGTACCAAAGAGCATTGTCCAAGCCTTCTCCCTCTCAGCTTTGATATACTGCATAATGACAACCATCAGCTCCCTGCCAAAGCTGGCTCCTGTGCAGAAACATTTGTAAATTTACTTGGTGTGTAAAGCTCTGTTCCTGTTCCCCCCTGTCCCCCTTTTGCCTTAGAGGTTAGAGTTAATATGACTTACCTAAACTGGATGCCAAGGCAAATTAGTGAAAACATCTCTACAGCTCTGTGCAAGATATCACAACCTGACATTTTTCTAACACACCATGATACATCTTTTCTCTCTCTGATGTGTACTGTGACACGTCAATTTTATATAAGTGCTTTTGTTAGAAATTATTAACGTACTCTTAGAGGTGAAGGGGCTGCAAGCAAAAGGGTCTGTTTTGCAAGTGAGAGTAGCTGCGTTCTTGTAGCAAAATGCTGATGCCTAGGGTTGAAACAGGTCACAAGCACAGGGACAAGAACAGTGCTGCTACTATTTCAGTAAGAGACTGTCACAGAAACTTTCCTTGAAGTGCTGTTCTCATATCTGTGTCCTGGAGCAGGGGAATGAGGAGCTGAATAGACCTATTGATGTCTTTGGCATGCTCTTTAAAACAGAAAGTCCTCCCTTTTACTCATTCCCAGAGAGCTCCACTGGGTGAACCAGCAGCTCATCGTGTCTTGGGAAGGGTTGTGCATAGCTGTGAAAGCTCTCCTGATGGACATCATACATGGTTTAGACTTTTAAGTGCTTGTATGTATGCAGAGAAGCTGAAAAACATCTTCCCTTAGGTAAGTGTGTACCCTTTTAGGATCCTTTGGAGCTCTGTTGATGTGGTTCTCTGACAGACAGACTTAACAGCACCCTTAATGAGGGTGCCACTCCATTAGAGCTGGCTAAGTCACCCTCAACCCTCTTTTCATTACGGTGGCAGTCTTGTGACAAGGCCAAATTGCAGGAGAAGCAAGTCTCACTTGGAAAGAACCTTGTGTACAAACAAGAGAGAACTGCAGAGCAAATGATTTGCAAAGCAGAGGCAAATTATGTTTTAACCTTCTGTTTGTGAGCATTTCCCTGATTTCTGATTAACTTTCTAGTCAACGGCTGACCTGCCAATGGGGAGTGCTGCTGTGAAAGGAGGGGAGTGTTGGTTGTCAGCTCAAATTGAGGGTGGGATTTTCAAAGAGCATTATTAGCAGGTAGCAGTATGTGATGAGATGATCTGGAATTAAAAGAGTTCCCAACCAAAAATGAATCATGCTATGGCAAAAATTCAAACGATGTATTGGCTGTACAGACAGCAGCACAGCGCAGAAGTTGCGATGCAATCCTTCATCCGTGTTCAGCCGTGGTCACACCTCATCTGAAAAGCTGTGTTCAGTTTGGGATATTGCACTTCCAGAAAAATGGGAACTTGTCAGAAAGCTCTAAAAGGAAAGAAAAAGAATGATCAAGGGTCTAAAAAAACCTCACCTACAGAGGAAGGTTGAAAGACCCTGGCAATGTTCAGCCAAAAAAAAGAAAAAAAATTATAACTGAGGGAGGAACATAAGTGATTTAAAAGTTGATAAAAGGCTGTTGCAGAGAAGGAGAGGATGATTTGTTCTTTTTGTCTATAGCGGCTAAGACAAAAATAATAGCTTTGAATTGCAGCAAGGGAGACTCAGGTCAAACTTCAGGGAAACTGCTCCAGTGGTAAGGACAGCGAAGCATGGGAACAGATCATCTGGAACTCTGCAGAGTATCTGCGACAGGAGGGCCAGAGCATGGCTGTCTCCCTGAGATGACCAGTGTGTCCTGCCTTGAGGTTGTGGGGTGGGCTAGGTGGTGGCTGAAGTCCCTTCCAGTACTATGACTCACCTAACTCTAGTCCTACAGGGGTTAAGATTCCTTAACATATTAAGGAGTTACAGTGATAAAAAAGCACCTGTGAAAATCCTACCCTGCTTCCTTCTTCACTGACTCTCCAGAGCATCAGCCCCGGTGCACAGAGCTGTGTGCCAGAGCACTGGCTGGGCAGCAGGAGCCAACTTTACTTCCCTACTTTGTAAAATCCTCTGCTGCCATGCAGTAAGGCCCTTCAGCAGACTGTTAGAGGATGCAAAAATCAGCATCAAAGCAGTTCTAAGTTTTAGATGTAGCAATGAGATTTCCACTCACCTGAACATCTGGTAGGACCTGGTAAAGGGACTGCTGGTTAGCCCCACTGAAAGAGAAGGGAAACCTAGTCTTTGCATGAGTTTAATACGTACACTGCTGTTTTCATGCTGAGTCTCTGTGACAGGGGGTGGTTTTCTCCTTGAATGGTTCTTAAAATTGCCTTGGGAAAAAATTTAAAAAGGCAAAAATAATTGCGTAAGACACAGTTCTGAGCAGATTTTGAAGTTTCTGAAGTCCCTATCCCTGATGCAGAAGGGAAATGAGCATGCAGCTGGCATCCAGGTAGCTCCACGAGAACTTGAGCTCCAGTGATGGGGCTTGCCCACTGCTTTCACGCAGTACCTCAGAGCCAAGGACAAAAGCCCTGTCCTTGCAGGGACTCTGAACTCCCTCGAACAACACTGAGAACTTACATGAAGTGGGCAGGGTTTCAGAAGTGCTTGGTGCTTAGCAAGCTGAAAATGTCTTCTGGGCAAAGAGCTGCTTTGGAAAATCTGACCATTCTCTGAGCAACCTGTATGGGGGAGCCCTTGTGAGCTGACCTTTTTTGTTGTTAAATCTGGCTTTTACCATTTGAGATTTGGGGACTTGTGGCTTTGCACACTGCAAAGCAGTTTCCCCTCTCAGAGGAGGGAAGCATCTCCCTTTACACTGCTGCCAATGTGGTTCAGATTCTTTCCAGGAGGAGCCTTACTTTGCTTTCTGAAGGAATGTGGTAGATATACCAATCCTAATATTTCATGCTTCCCTGGCACCTTTCATCCAGCAATTCTAATGTGTTTTACATGGGATAACCTCACCACTCTTCTCTGCCCAGGAGGTGATGGGTGAGAGGGACAGTGAGACGGGTGAGGGTGTGAGCAGCAGTTCACAGAGGGAGAGCAAGGGAGTGGCTCACCCAAGGTCATACAAGTGAATTAAAAGCAAGGCCACAGACCTCTCCTGATTCCTGCCCCTGGCTGTAACCCCAACGCTCAAGTCACTGCTTTCAAAACTGTGTTAGCAAGGCAGCACAGTTTAAATATGCTATTTCATATGTACAGTAGACTAGGGATTCGTGATGATTATTGGTCTCCGCGGATCAAATTACACTTTGTTTCTCTCAGTTTGTGTTTAACGGTAGCTTGATCTGATCGATGGCACTTCAGGGTGGCGGTTGCTCTGAGAGGCAGAAAGACATTTTTCACAGTTTTGCAGTGGAGAAAAGGGTGCTGACAATACACCACCACATCTGAGAACCCAGCTACCTTCTCACCAGCCCATTGGCCACAGGCTGACTAACCTCCCCTGGTACTCAGCCATCACACCAGTGAACTTACTCTGGTCCCACGTGATGGAAATTTTGCTTCTTGGCCTGGGCAGCCTGTGAGATGCAACGCTTTGGTACCACTTGTATGCTTCCTTCCAAATTTTCAGAACCCAGGTTTTCCATAACTAAATAAAATGCTAATATCTTGCTCATATGGCTTCTGAAATAACCTTAAAATTGCTCGTGGCTGTTGTTTATTTGCAGAATCCCTGTCGTGACTGTTCCTCCATAGCAATTAAGCAGAAGGCTTCCCAAATCTGAATGCCTAACAGAGCCACCATCTGTATTTTTCTGTTTTACCAGGCAGAGAGTTTGAAGGTGAGGAAGAGTATCTGGAGATCCTAGGGATCACGCGAGAGCAATCGGGCAAGTACGAATGCAAAGCTGCCAACGAGGTTGCTTCAGCAGACGTCAAGCAAGTCCGGGTCACTGTGAACTGTGAGTATGTAACAACTGGAGTGGGTCAAACAGGGAGAGCTTTGCCCATGGGCGGAAGTGACTTTCGAATAAATAAGGAAGCCTTTCTGGGTTTATATTATATGACCTGAAATGGGGGGAGCGCTGAAGAAACTGTCTGCAATCAGACACTTGTCGCAGGTTGTAGTTTGTGCTTTAAACCTGGTGATATATAAGAAAAGAAAGCAAAAAAGAGGAAGGGAAGAGAAGGAAAAAAAATATAGGAGCTCTGAGTTGCCCCTGTCTCTCCCCTCAGAAATGCTGGCAATGCCTTGTTTTCACTCATTGATATTCGGGAGAACAGTAGTGTGAAGAGAAGCTTCAGCAAGGCAGCAAGGAGAGATAAGGGAGGGTTCAGCCGGCTCAAAGCAAACGCATGCCTGCCTGCACCCAGCCATCTCATCAGTGCCTACATGGGTATTACAGCCCAGAGGCCTGGGGGGACGTGCGGTAGAGGCATGCCCACAATGAGGGGGTGCAAAAGCTTGACTTTTATGCTCATTTCAGGTCATTAGCATAAAGCCCTCTGTCAGAGAACCTCCGTGCACCAATGCAGTACAGAAAGGGGCTTGACCAAAGGATATGGCAATCCACCTAAAAACACTCAGAGGCACAGTTAGCTATGTGGCTTACGTCCACACCCCACACCTATATGTGTCTTCAGCCGGTGTTGCTCTAGTGAGTGGGGCATGGATCCCATCTGCTTAGACAGATGTCCACTTCATTCTGCTGGTGTGCTTCTTGCGCAGTGACACAAGATATTTCAGGCTGCTGTTATAATACTGCATGTGTGTATGTCCACCTCCATATTTGTATGGTTCACATTTGGCACTGAAGTGATTTAAAGTGAATATCCCCATCTGCCTGCTCTGTTTCCTTATTTGGAGGATAATAGCTCTGCAGCATAGATGGATGAATGGAACCTTCTTCACTTTACACACCAGAATATTAACTTCAATGGAAATTGGAGATCATAGAATCATAGAATGGTTTGGGTTGGAAAGGACCTTAAAGATCATCGAGTTCCAACCCCCCCTGCCATGGGCAGGGACACTTCCCACTAGACCAGGTTGCTCAAAGCCTCATCCAGCCTGGCCTTAAACACCTCCAGGGATGGGGCATCCACAGCTTTGCTGTGCAGCCTTTTCCAGTGCCTCATCACCCTCACACTGAAAAATTTATTCCTAATATCTAATCTAAATCTACTCTCTTTCAGCTTATACCCATTACCCCTTGTCCTCTCACTACACTCCCTGATACAGAGTGCCTCCCCATCTCTCCTGTAGCCCCCTTCAGGTACTGGAAGGCTGCTATTAAGTCTCCTCGGAGCCTTCTCTTCTCCAGGCTGAACAACCCCAATTCTTTCAGCCTGTCCTCATAAGGGAGGTGCTCCAGCCCTCTGACCAATTTCATGGCAGTCCTCTGGACTCTCTCCAACAGGTCCAGGTCTTTTTTATGTTGGGGGCCCCACATCTGAACACAGTACTCCAGGTGGGGTCTTCCGAGAGCAGAGTAGAGGGAGAGAATCGCCTCCTTAAATGGTTACAGGCATGTTTCAGGAGGCATATGCATGGCCTTGATTCATGGGTAACACTCTCAGGGTTAGGTTAGGGCAGAGAGCAAGTGTTTCTGCTCATCACAGTCTAATTTGCCACCACAGGTTGTTTTAGCACCTTTTAATACAATTCTTGCTCTTCTCTTTCTTTCACTTTTGGCCATCACATCAGATGAACTTGTCTCTCTTGCTCAGAAGTCAAGGTCACAGGCTCCCTGCAGAATCTTCAAAATCCACACCACTTTTTACAATTCCCTTAGAAATGGGGTGGCAGTGTTTTAGTACTTCATGTGCCAAATTTTGCCATTAATGAGAAACTGTACCAGCAGATTTACTGCACTAAAACTGTTTGGGATTTTTTTTTTCTGTCAAAAACAGCTGAGTTATAAACCCGAGACATTCCATGAGAACCAATTAATGTTTTCAAATATTTCTGTGGAACATAATTTCAACGATGCTTTTAACATGTTTGAAACAGATTGTTTGTACAAAGTCAGAACGTTTGATTTTGACTTTGTTTCAACTCATAATAACTATGCTACAGTAAGATCTTAAACATTTTTACTGTTGGAATATATGAAAATATAATGTGCTATAATATTGTAATATTGTTACATGGCCTAATTTATAATGTGAAACAAATTATAATTTCCTTCAGAACAGATCTTTTATTTTGAAAGAAAGGGAAAAAAATTTTGAAGAGGTCATGAGGGCCATGCACAGGAAAAAATCAGTCCTGTTCGCAGAATGAAGCTAGACCTTTGCATACATCTTTCCTTATCTTGGCTTCCTTAAACTACACCACAAGCAGCAGAAAGTGGGAAAACTATTTGAAAAATGGAACCTGCCCAACCTCAGGAGCTTCCTGGCCATCTCTTATCATCCGCTGACTGTGGAGCACGCAGCTTGTCAGCCCGGGCTGCAGGAGAGAGCAGGAGAGAGCATCCTGCCTTTGCTCTGGTCTCACACTACCACCTTCAGGCTTCCTGAGTAATGGCCTTTGCACATCCCAGGCAGGGAAACTGAGGCCTGGGGGAAGAGTTGAGGGAAAACAGATAAAGGGAACCCGCTCCTGGCTTCCCCATCATCAAACAGCTCAACACAGAGTGGCCTGTCCGCCCGGCTGGGCTCTGGCCTCTGAACAGGCAAGGAGGGTGGGTAAGGCAGGAACTGCTCAGAGCCAGCGGGTGGGCTCCCTGGCAGCAGCCCGGGGAGCACACGCCTGCCAGGGTCGTTTTCTAGGCCCACAGAAACGTGTTTGTTCATTTTGTGACTCGCCTCTCGGGCTGGATTCTGTGAAATGGAAAAGGTTTGTCTTGCTGCAGACAGCAAGATGTACTGCTCAAACCAAAAAAAATTGAAGGATACTGAAAAAATCACCTTCCCTATCCTTTTATTAGCCCTCCTTCTTCCTAAATTAAAATATTTACATGAACCCACAGCCTTTGAATGTAGGATCCTATTTCTGTACACTTATTAATATTCATGATGTTAGAGGGCGCACTGCAATATCCCTAAAGCTCTGCATAAAATCCTGATTAAGGTCAGGAAAGGAATCGCATTGGGATGGCTAATGTGTTCACAAACTTCTTTCCATACATTTTCCAGACAGAATTATTTTTTCTTTTGACTGACACAATCCATTTCGATTCTTTTTTTGGCCTTTTGGTGCTGGGATGGATACGGACAACGGAGCTGTACTCTGTACACACAGCGTGTGTTTTATAGTAACTTGAGTCTCAGCAAAGCAACTGTCTGAGTTGCAGCCCCGTAATCTCAGGTTATGCGAGTATTAGTGATGAGTGTTAGTGACAAGGCTCTTACTCCCTGATCCCTCTGAGCAGCCAGGTAGAAATAATTCCGCCTTTTAACATGTAAAGCTTGTTGCTTAACATTTTGAATATGGGGCTGAGATTGAAGATGCCGGTTCCTACCCCACCCGGCACCCAGACAGCACTGAGACCTAGCTCCAGCAGAGCACATCAGTGTGTTTCCAAAGTTTTGTTTGCCCATGGCACAACTCAGGCTTCAAAGTAAACAGAGGTGGGAGCATCGTGCTGGGCTGAGGGCAAGCTTCATGCAGAGCAATCATGAGCAAGCAGTCTTGGAGCCTGTGACAAAGCATGATGTCCAGGAAAGCTGGGGCAGGATTTGTAACCTTAGAAATCTAAGGGAAGCATCTCAACAAGTGGTCTGGCTCTCAAAATTGCACTCAGAGCTCCTGCTAAAGCTCTTCCTTTCTAACATGTGAATGTATTTCTGTCTCATACATGTTGCTTCAGGCCTTCCCTTTCTTATTATAATTTTGACATTAGACACAGAGATTGTATAAAAAATAATTTTCATGCTAGTGTTAAATTTCTACTTTATGCCTTTTAGTTTTTCTGTCTTCCTTTACCCTTGACGTCTCTCTCTCATCTTCTTCTCTCTCATGAGCCCATGTGAACTAGAGATCCACAGGTAAATATTCATAAGTTACAGAAGTCCATCATTAGCCTTAACTCTGCCTGTGTGTGCCTATGCATTTATGAATGAACTTTATTCAGTGTTGCTGAAGAGAAGCATGCACGAGGAGTGATGCTAACACCGTGTATTAGGGAGAGTGCAAAGAGCAGGTATTCTCCAGAGGAGCTGTGGAGAGTGTGTGCCACAGCAAGCAGCTGCCGTGGGCCTCCATTAGCCCAAATGCTTTGCATGAGGAAGCCAGCCCTGAAATAGTTTCACTGTTTCATTCCTCCTGGAAGTATGTGAAGTGACTACATGTTTCTTTCCTGCAGACCCTCCCACCATCACAGAGTCCAAGAGCAATGAAGCGGCCACGGGACGACAAGCCTTACTCCGATGTGAGGCATCAGCAGTGCCTACACCTGATTTTGAGTGGTATAGAGATGATACCAGGTAAGACATTTAAATCTTTACCTTGCCTCTTCCCTTTTCTCCTTTCCAGTCCACTCAATGAAGGATCCTTAGAGAATCACCTATTGTCCTACCCGACTCTTCTCTTCAAACAAATTACTCTTCACAAACCATATAAAGTCACAATGGTCCCATCAGCCTTGTCAGAAGGACCATGGTCAGGGCTGGAGGAGGCAATCACTGTCTGTGCTGGGGATGCACAAGGAAGTACAGAGGATGGAGCTCTTGCCTTTAAGTCAGTTATAGGCCAGTACACAATAAAGACATCAATAGTGCTTTCTTCCTGACGATGTTCATGCATTAAATAGCCCACAATACAGACGAAAAAATAGGCAATGTTAGTCTCCAAGTAGGTACTGCCACTCTAGGTGCCTTCATCTAGGGGAAGGTGGTGCTGACATGTAAGATAGCCTCATCTGTGTGACCTGAGCCACTCAGATTTGCCTATGAGAGGCAATTAAAAGAGAAAAAGGATTTTTCCCTTGTATCTGATAATTTACCTGGCATTAAGAAGGTTGTATTATTATCCTAGTTTTTACCCTGACCCATGTGCACAGGCTCAGGGGTGACTCAGATTTGGTATATGTACATATTAGACACCTTAATTGGTATGTTTAACTCAAAACCTTTTGTTCAGGTACAGACTAGCCCTCAGCTAGCCATGGTGTGTTAATTTCCAAGTGTTAGTCAGTGCTGGGAAAAGGCTTCCTCCCTTTCCCTCAGCTTTTCTTGCTTCTCCACTGCTTTACCAGTGGCATTTCTCCCCACTCCCTCCTCCTGCTTTCCATCAATGCCCTCTTTGGCCTCTTTCTTCTCATGTCTCATTTCTGCCTCCCTCTGTCCTCACCTGCCAGCTGGGCTGAATGAGTTTGGTTTAGTGCCTGCCAGGCAATGATTTCTTCCCTGATATGCAACTACCATTGCGCTACACACCTCTTCTCCTGTCTTGCCAGGATAAACAGCGCCAATGGTCTGGAGATAAAGAGCACAGGGAGCCAGTCTCTGCTGATGGTGGCCAACGTCACTGAGGAGCACTACGGGAACTACACCTGCGTGGCTGCCAACAAGCTGGGAGTCACAAATGCCAGCCTATACCTTTACAGTAAGTATGGGAGAGGATGAAGAGAGGTCCATATTTCTCTTGCAAAGACCAGGCTGGGTGTAAGCACACGGTGACGCTGAGCCCAAAACTGAGGAATGCATCCACTTGTCAGCCCCCCAGAAACCTCCAGCCATGAACTGGTTTTCAGCTCTCTGTTCAAGTACTTACATGTTCATGCTCACTATGAAACATGAAAACAGCCAGATATAAAGATTTAGAGTCAAGCCCTTTGACTGACTTTCTTTTCTAAAGTCAGAGTTTGTTAAAATAATAAAAACGTGTTTGTTTTAAAGCTGGAAACAAAAAACCCTTTAGAATGACAGCCCCTTTAATAAGGAGACAGAAAGCCAGGGCTCAGAGAGCGCGTGACAGCTGAGAAATGACAAGCAATTCAGAGAGATGGAGAGAACTAGCCACTGGGTCGGAGGAGAACAAGAGAGAGTCAAGAAAAACAGAAATTCGTTTGGAAACAGGAGAAAATGGAAGGGAAAGAAGTGGGAAAAGACAGAATGATTTAAAGGGGCATACCATAGGGAACATGGAGGAAAAGGTAATCAGTAGATGAAATATGGAATAAAATTCCTTGGATCTCATTCTACTGCCTTTCAATTACTGGGTTTATTGTAGTAAATATAAACAGACAGAGGTTGGGACTAGACCAAACTCCAGGGTAGAGTAACTCCTGGTTCCGAATTTTGCAGCTGATTCAAACCTGACCCTAAACAGAGCCCCTGCCCCTCACCTATCACCCATGCACATGCACTATGGCATATTCAAAACACAGTTCCTGATTCCAGGTTGAAAACTTGGGCTCAGTTTGGACCACACAGTGTTACTGCCACCAGAAACAGACTGCAACAGAATGACTGACTCACAAGAATGGACACATAGATGCAAAAGTGACTTAGGGCTGTCTTCCTCTGACAGTCCCAAATCGAATTAAAACACTTGGGCCATGACCTCCGTGTCCTTTTAAACAGCAAAAAGATAAGCTGTGTAAAACAGTTGTAGTATGGGATGCAGTTTAGTTTCTGCTATGTGTGGTCAGATTAATCAGACCATCAGAAAAAACAGTGTTTTGATTTGGGTTTTTTTTAATAGAAGTACTACAAAAGGATACATCTATTGACATTCTTGGTTCACCACCTCTGGATTTATTTCATGGTGGATTGAATTTTTGAAAATTTTTGGTGCATCTGTGTAAGTTTTTTTCTAAAGAACAGATATTCTCATAAAAGGACACATTTTATTTCCTGTAGCATTGCATCATACAAACAAAGCAAATTTCTACTTCGAAAGTCTTTTCACCCTGGTCTTGTGACTGTCATGAGATTCAAATAAAATCCTCAGGCAGCAATCTGGAACACAGTTTTCAAATATTCCAGATTTGTTCTTGCTGATATTAATATAATGCTAAGTTTAGAATCCATTATTTGTGGCTGAATTCTAAATTTGGCCCTCTCTGTTGGTTCCTGTTACACAGATGAGCTGAAATGCATCACTGAAACAAAATATAAGATGAAATTCACTAGTGTATGTATGCACACACGATTTTAGCTGGGGGGTTGGTTTTGCTAGAAAAGCTTTTTGCATGACTTCAGAACTTCACCTCAAAGGATCTCAAAGGATTTGCTAGCAATGAATATTTTAACATCACAATTTATTTAGAAATGGATGAGTGTTATTAGCACCATTTTGCAGTAGAAAACTAAGGTACAGAGTGAAGAAGTCGTTTACCCGTTGTTGTAAAATGAGTGTCAGAGCCTGTAAAAGACCAAGGGACATCTTATGAAGTTATTGTTAACTGTTCCAGGAGGAAATGTGGCAACTGTTAAGGATGACTTGGAACAGCGAGGATCCTATTTTAGCCTCCTTTTGAGGCATATAAGGAAAACTTTCCTTCTTTCAAGTTGTTGGATTTTGTTTATAATTTTTTACCTTAGAAATTTGAGTCCTATTTATGCTGGAAAACACCAGGGAACTTCACAAGAGCCAGAAGAATGGAGGTGCAGGAGCTGAGAGAGATTTGATGATTTTCAGTAGTCTGTTTCTAACTTTTATTTTTGTTGCCTAGTTAATCCCTATTTCTTCAGTGTGCAATTGCTTCATATTGTTTCAGGAAATCTCTATTCTCCTTCTACTTAGTGTGCAAGAGGGTAAGGGAAAGAGAAAGAAAAAAATAAACTCAGGCAGACTACAGCTGGTATTTCTAAGGTTAAGAAATCAGGGGGGAAATGACTGAAGGGAATCCAGCCTCATAAAGATAAAGCAAGCAGCTGAAAAAGCTTACAAACCCAGATGAAAAAAAATGCTTTAGTGATCACACCATAGCTGAAATAACAGGAAATGCACACTCCCAGCCACACACCCAGGCAGAAAAGTAAAGCAGTGCCAAGTTTTTGCAAGGTACAGCAAATACTCAAATACTTGGGAGTGTTTTTCATTCCTAGAATCAGAGATTTTATTTCTTTTTTAAATAGAGAACAAGCTCACTGTAGGGCAACATCTCACTAGGGAGCCAGAAACAGCGATGGTTCCTCAGTGTCCCATTGCAGTACAAAAAGAATAGCATCCAGGAGTGAAAAAACAACCAGAGAGTTAATAATGAGGTACTGGTAGCTTTACCTGAGGTGGAGGGCAGAGGGGGAGCTTGCAAAATTGTGTGAAAGAACAGTTTAGCAATACAGAAAAATGGGTGACTAGCATTCCAGGAAATCTCAGCCAGCATTGAAAAACTCTCAGAGAGACCGAGCGCCTTAAATGTCAATGCCGTAGATAGAAGATGCATTAAAATACAAAAGCAGCTCCCTTGAGCTGTATGAATAGATAGCTGGTGATCTTCTTTAAAGGATGTAGCAGCAGGATTGCCTGCTGTAGGTGGAGAGATTTATACCTCTCCCTCCTGGAAACTGAGTTTACAGCAACATAAAAATGGCCATACCAAAGGTCTGTCTTACCCAGGAACCTGACTCCAGCAGCAATATGGAATATGTTTGCAGAGAGGGTACTCAGGTACAGTTTGATGATACAACTGTTCTAATAGCTTGCTGCCATCCCTTCCTCCCCACTCCTTTTGCTCCCCCTTCTCTCTGCCACCCGCTTTTGTTGTTTCCCTTATTCTGGTACTCTAGACAAGCCACTGAGACAGTTCAACCTGCTAAACCAGTGAAAAAGTAACCTAGCTTTACTGCCCACCCCCCAAAATGCCCCAAAATGTTTTTTTTTTCTTGTACTGAGCTGAATTAGTTCATAGAAGGGCTCAACAAGCACCTGAGCCCATGCAAGATAGAAAGCCATATCACACATCTGTGGACGTGAAGAGTTGGGAGGCAGGACCATGTTTTGCAGCATTATCTAGCCAGTAGGTTGATTCAGCCCTACAGAGCCTAGGAACAGGGTTTATAACCCCCAGGCACAAAATACTGTGAGACCTAGGAAAGGGGCAGTAACACAGATCTCTGTGAAAACTACCTGACAGAGACACCAAACCAGGGCTGCCATCACAGAGCAACAGAGGTGAAAGGTTGTGCCACAACTAAAAGGAAAGCAGTTTTTTCCTAAGTGTATTAGGAAGCAGGGAAACTGTTGTGTTTTCTTTTCATTCCACTCAGCTAACAGAGTGCTATGAAAAGCGTTATGAGTGAAAGTCACAATTTGTGTCTTAATGCACGCTACACAGAAGTGTAAATATGTGCATATATATACACCAGATACACGTCTGCTATACAAGCATATAGATACATAAGTTTACATGTATGTAAGTATGTATACATGTGCATGCACCTGTGTGATGTACAAGCAAGCACACACTCCCCCACAGGCACACAGAAGCAGGTGCAGCACCTGGTGCATTCTAGCAAGGCAGAGAAAAGAAATTGAAGCTCTTCCAAATCAGTTGACTTCTGCCTCCTGTGGAGTTAGCCCATCCCAGAGGACGAAACAGGAGACAACAGGGCAGTGCCTCACATCCTTATGCAGTCCTGCTGGGTAAATAGTCTCAATTATAAGAGACTGCCACCTCAGCAGGTCCCCTGACGCATCCTCTGCCGCTGGCATCCTCTGCACCCTTCAGGGAGTAAGAAAACACAGAGGTGAAGCAGCAGCTAGCAAGGCCCATGCCAATTAGAAGCAGCATCAGAGAGGATCCCACCCCTGCCTCCTTGAGAGGCGTTAGGTAGAGTTGTCATCACAGTCCGGCAGTTTTGATCGCAGTGAGAGGCATGTTCTTAAGAAGAGCTGGCACTTGCCTCTCACTTCTCTTTATGTCTTAGCACCCCGACACAAGTGCTGGCTGTGTGTGCACACTTAAACCCCTTCTCCTAACTCTCTGCTCGCGCTTTGTTGCACCTGAGCATTTGCTTCTGGTGGTTGCTGCTAGGCCCTGGAGAGTAACTGTGTCCGAAATCTCTCTTAATGTCTCTTAGGGCAAACCCCATGTTTTCCCAGGGGTTGTCAATAACGGGGAGACTCAGGAGAGGAGGAAAGTTGTTGGGGTGATAGGCAGATGGGGCAAAGCTGAGACACTGCTAATGAGCCAGGGTAGAGCAATAAAGGCAGCACGCAGCTGGCAAAGGGAACAGAGGTAGAGTCCTTGAATAGAAAGCAGCATGATAATGAGGCCGTAGTGCTTTGCTTTAACTGCATATGCCATGCAGTGTGCAGCCTGCTGTGCAGGAAGAAGGTAAAGGGGAGTCGAGTTATTTAACCAAACTAAATAGCAAGGAAGTCATGTCAGCACTACAGCCTGCTTTCACAGAACAATAGTCCCCTGTTGCTACATAAACACAGAGATCGAGGCTAGCCCTGTATTTTCTGCACAAGAGACAATTTCCCCTGTGCCTGCTGTGGATTCAAACAGCTCCATTACCATCATGAGGGCAGGAGATCTGACAGTGTCACCAGGATGGGCCTGTCCTGCTACATCCTCGTGGGCTAGTCAGAAACTAGCTCCTTGCACCAAGGATGCTGTATAAGAGCATTGGCTTCCAGATAGCTGGGCCTGAGATGATCAGAGAATAATAGAAGACTACCGATGTATCCTGACAAGCTCTGTGTCCCTCAGCACTATCTTAGCACTGTCCTCACAGGTAAGCCAGGAGACAACTCGTTGCCTCAGGCCTATCGGTTGTTTCATAGTGGCATATCTTTACAGCTAGATGTCTATCTGTGGATCAGTCACTGGGTCAGAACTTGTCTCGGTCAGTACAAGGCATCCAGCAAGCTCTGAAGGTAATGAAGGGAGACCCAGTGATCACAGTAAGGCCTGGGGACTTGTATTCTTGATTCTGCTCCTGGCTCTGCCAACAGTTCAGCATTTGACCTTGGGCAAATTGCTTCCTTGCTCTGTGCATCAACTGCACAATCTGTAAAATGGAATTAACACTACTGTTAGTGTCAGACTGAGGTCTCTGACACCAGCTTCCCTCAGTGTCTGTGCAACTCTTTGAGATCCTTGTGTGGAAGAAGCAAAGCATGAAGCCAGCGGTGACGTATAACAAAGTCCTGCTGTGATGTATAATGAGCACACATTGTAAAAACCCTATAACCAAAACAGTGGGCTCTGTGTATAACTAGAGGTTGATGAGCCTGCAAAAACTCTGTGCCCATCAGAAGACAAAGGCTCAAAAGAAACAGAGTGCCCTTGAGGATTCACCAGGGTGACTGCTCCTGCACTCAGATCCTCAGGGGACCTGTCACTGGCAATAAATCCCTTGTGGAGAAGGTTTGGGGGAGGCAGCAACTACCCGTGGAGGACTTCCACAACTCACCTCTCTGCCAAGACTAGCTTCTAGCCAGAGGTGTAGCTAAGAGGAGCTGTAGTGTGATGACATGAGTGATCTTGAAAGTCAGAGGGGAGATGTGGTCCATCAACTCCAATTATCTTCACTGCAGTGGCTTAATCCCTCTTGCTATGTGGATATTATTTGTTTAGTTTTTCAAATTACTTCTCTCTGACTCCCAATCCCAGGGGATGTTGTTGTGTATTAGGTGTGTTGCTAGCAAAATGCTCAGTATATGAAACCTACTCTAGTTCATCTAATTTGGGGATGGACAACTCCATCAGGTTTGTATCTGCTGCTTGCTTGGTGTGAAAAGTGGCTTGTCCTTTTCTCCTGCATGTTGCTTATTGTTTTTTTTCCCCCCCTTAGAACAAGTTTTACCCACACTCCCCAATCCTTTTCCAGGTCAGTATATGTTTTATGTTGAAGTAGCTCTTTAGCCGGGTCATTCTCCATCATCCTGATAAACACTCAGAGGTAGGGATGGGCAAAACATGTCATATATGCAGGGAAATAAGGGCTTTCCCCTCTTGTCTACATGTCATTTGGTCCTTCTGCTCACCTTCTTCATCCTTCCCCTTCCCCACTCCCTTTTCACAAAACCAATCAACTAAGCAGCAACAACCTTTAGCCAAGCTTTGAGCCATGGCATCATGTCCTCATCCAGGTCTGAACAGTCTTCAGTGAGGTTCAGTTTGTCAGCACACCTACTCCTAATTTATATTCCAGTCCTAAGCTGTCTTTGCCTACATATTCTGATTTGGATCAAAAGTATAAGCAGACCTAAAATTTTGCAGAGATGGTGGAAGGGACAAGTGAGAAGCTAAAAATTAAATTGCAGGAGTTTTTTTTCATTCTAGTTGTGCAAGCTATTCATGGTGAAACACTTTGTTTTATCATTCCTCTGTGACACACCCCCAAGTCTTCCAGACACATAGTGCTGCATTTGAGGCAGAGAGCATGAAGAGAGGCACACAGTGCTTTATTCCCAGAGAAGAAGTTATGAAGGCAAAACAGGGTCTGAGTATTTTTCCTGTCTCTGTGCTGGCCAAGCATGCCTCAGGACCAAGGGAGCATGGCCTCAAAATCCACACGAGGAGACTTGGGGTTTGGATGCAACATTGAGATTCTGAAAAAGCACAGAGACTGGGTACTTCCAGAAAGCAGGGTATGGTGTTTGAAAGCAGTGTTTGAAACTAAATGGACAATAAGGCAGCCAGTCCCCATATTAACTTAAAAAATCTCAGCCTAGGGCTTCTTAGTATCTTTGTTTCCCCACCATATGATGAAGATGTACTCAACTCATGGAATGTTCAAAGGCCTAAATAGTTAATGTCTGTGCAGAGCTTTCGGGTAGAGTGTTATTACAAACCCATGTTGTTTTGCAGAAGGGCACCTACCCACGTAAAACACCTGCAGGTACTCCCATGAAAAGAACAACTGCTGGGTGTTACACCAGCTCCTTTTAGCTACTCTGCCATTTTCAAATAAAGCTCTGCTCTTGGCAACTTATTCAAGCTCAGGATGTAGTCACAATTGCCTATTTAAAAGGCAAATCCACAAATACAATTAAAGAAAAGTACCTACAAAAAATGGAGGGAGGGGGGAGGGAGAAATCAAACTACCATTAAAATTAAATCCCAGAGAATGATTTGTTAATAATGTTCAAGGAGCTGAGAAAAGGAGTAAAGTAGGCCATTGGGAACCTAGTGTGGAAAAATAAATCCAATTAAACACCATTATCGTATGTATTGCAAATGAAACTTGTGCTTGGATATGAAATTAAAGTTGCTGAGGCTGTTTGGGATGTAAGGTTTTGAGAAGTTTTCCAGTTCGAGGTGTTCTTTTTTAAGCAGAATTTTCAATGACAAATATTTTTGTCTGATGGAAAGCCTAGGGCTCTTTCTTTTTATGATTGTTTTCATTATGCATCCTTAAATTCCACAGGCAGGCAGTGTTATTTTTTTTCATAGCCAGCTCTGTTTAGAGCTGGTTTTGAATTAGTAGCCCTTTAAGCTAAGTGATAAAGCAAAAACTGCAAGTGAGCAAGGCCAGAATTTCCATACCCCTCCTAATCAAGTTGCCAAGGCCTTTAGTCAGTCTTCTCAAACACTTCCCCCTCTGTCTTTGAAGTTGTTATTTTTTTCCTTTTACTGCCCCATCTGAGATCATCTCGAAGGACATCCTGGTGTGACCTCACTTCTGTGAGGAGTCTGCAGGAATTTATGGTGCCAAATGCTGGGATATCTCCAGTGACCCAGGACATGCAAAGAGGATTTTTTCATAGGGGGAAAGTTGATTTTAAATACTCTGGACCTGATTTGTTTTCTGAAAGCCCCTACAAGCTTCTCCAATGTGGGCATTCACCACAGATACTGGCGCTTATCTCAACATTTGCTTATACTTTGCTGTTTACCTTCAAAGAAACCTTAGGCATAAATTTTTCTTGTTAGACCTCTTTCTCCCTATGAGTTGATGTTCTGAGATGCAGTTCTCAGCTCTCAAATAAGCCTGTCCTAAATGACCAGAATCACAGCCTCCTCCTTCTTTCTCCATCAAATTCCATTTCTCTTAAGCCTTGGTAACACTTCTGTGCCCTGTGGGCGTTTGAGCATTAATTTAAAAGGAAGGTGTTTTGAGATGAAGAGTCATGCTAAGCATTGCTATCATTAGGTAGCTGTTGAGGAAACATCTTTCTTTCAGGCAGGCTGGAGACTCAGAAGCAGCCCATTCAACTAAACACATGGGATTTGAATTTGATGAAACAGTTTCCTAAAAGGCTGGTGGAGCCCAGCTGATTCAGCTATCAGCACAATTGTCCCTGATAAATTTTCCATCCCTCCTGATTTTGCAGGGCACAAAAAAATGCCCTGAGATATCTTCTGGGATGATGTCACATCATCGCATCTTCCTGTTTGCATTGTAACATCACAGTTATAATGGGATGACACAAGACCTGGGTGTCACAAAGGAGGCCTTACTGCATCATCAGGTGGTTTTTCAAAATAATTTTCTTCTGGAAAAGGAGAATTTGCTCATTCCACACCACACCTGCCAATGACAAGGCAAGCAAGATCATTGTTGAACCTCAAAGGGGTTTGTCACAATTACAGCGCTAGTTCCGTGTCTGTCTACCATTGTCCCTTGTCCTCAGCCCTTTGAACATAGACTCTCTCCCTAATCTCACAGATTAGCACCTAGTGCCCCCATCAGAATGACTTAGCCAGACTGATGGGCTTCCAAACCCACGAGTCTTCTCAGGAGATTTGTGATGAGGGCTTACTACAAATTAACCAGGGGCTTTCTCAGCATGGTTAGCCTGAATGTCCTTGGGAGCTCTGCAAGGGTGATTCCATGTTTCCTAGAGAGCTGCACATCCAGAACTGCCCACGGCCATGAAGTGTGCCACTCCTGATCAGACAAAGTCCAGTCATGGCCATGAACAGGGTGGCAAAAGATTTATAGCAATAGTGGGTTAGTAATTGGAGGAGGGGAAGGAAAAGAAGAATGAGCAGTCCTGTCTTTCTGCCAAAACGTGCACTGACTGGAGAATGACCCTCTTTGACTGTAGTTCGTAGCTAGTCTCCATTTAGCTGTAGCCCATGTAGCCTGTACTGTCACTAATGCCTTCCTCTCGTGTGTGGGAGCTGGGGGAAGGAAGAAAAGAGATGTTCATTTGGGTCTGATGACCAGAGTGGGAAATGGAGAGTATCTTTCTTTCTTTCTAATACCCTCTCAGTCCTCTTGCCTCCCTATGGAGGTCCTAGCTGTGGAGAAGAGACCTCATCTGTTGCAGTGGTCACCTCCACCCATCCTTGCTGCCCTTTCGCTTTTTGTAGCACGTGGCTCTGTCACTGAGCAGGCAGCTCTTGTGTCAGCAGGGTCTGCTTTGGTGGAAGGATGAACGTCTGAATATTTCAAAGCTAAGGAGAGAGGCATAGGGGAATATGTCAGAGAGTACAGTACAGACTGTAAAGGGTTAAAACATTATGGGGGTTTTCTGACTAGGCAGTAGTGTGGGAGCAGTGCACAGAAACCAGTCCTCCCAGTACGGTGTGGCGGATAAAGAACCCATCTGTCTCTGGAGTCCTCTTCACTGAGGCCAGTGGGTGCTTTCTCAGCTGCGCTCCAACAAGGGGTCAGTGAAAACCCAAACCTTAGCAGCCTTTGAAACAAACTAGTTGCAGAGCTGGGGAAACCATAGTATAAACAGGCCAAAATAGCCAATCTTGTCCTGTTGTGATCCTGACATAGAAACTACCAGCAGAGGAAAATAATGGCCATAGGGACCAAGTGCAGGAGGGCGTGTTTGGAGCCAGGTGCCTGTCTGATGTTTCCATAAATTCTCAGGCATTCAGGGACTGTAGTTCAGTTTACTTGTCACTCTGCCGTGATGTGTACCTGACTACTCAAAGCATGCCTCTCCCTTCCCTGAAAGCTGGCTGAGACTTGGGCATTGGCACCTGATAACGCCCATAACCCTGGGCAGGAAGCACAACTCATGGCTCTCCTTGCTTCCCACTGGTGGTATCCAGACAGATTTTTCCAGAGAGCTCATTCTCCATTTGATGAGCACAGGAGGGGGTGGCTCTGCAGGGTGGATGCTCAGGCAGGCTGAGCTTCTGTTGCTGCTCAGTGTCAGTATCCATCCCTGCCAGGCCTGCAGGCACTGAAGGCTTGGATCTCGTTGGGTGCCAAGCCTGTGGGGGTTTCAGGCCAAGGGAACAGGAAGGACAAGACAGAATGAAGGCAGAAGACCATCATCATATTAATCGTTTCTTGCTATTTCATATGCTGTTTTATAGGTACCAGGCAAGGGGTGGCATCGTATCTTATTTTGACCATGTGGTTAAAAGTGAATAAAATCAAAGTTGGAGGTGATGATAGTGTCTTCCAAAAGGGGTATTAGGGATGTAGCTGGAAACAGCATCTTAGGGAAAAGCGAAATGCTGAGAACTATTTCTACTACAGCCTGATGTACTATTAGCATTGCTTGATGGGTTTTTCTGGATAGCAACGGTTTCTGTTTCCTGAGATTGCTTAAAAAAAAAATAATCCAGTCTGCTGCTTCCCCCAAAAAAAGCATAAAGAAGAGAAACCAGCTTTCTTAAAGAAAAAAGAGATACACAGGGGGAGAGAGAAATGGCTTTATTGCTTGATCTGTTTCTGTACTTTTTGTTTGTTAATTTTAATTTAGATTGATTTATTCCAAAAGAGCTCTGGGTTGCATATATTTGCATAACCCTCTCCAGTAGCAATGCTGTTTAGAATCCAGTGAGTGAGGAAGAGCAGCAGCAGAGGGTAGGAACTGAGACTGGAAGTCCCAAAAAGATATTCCTCCCAAGCTGGGCCCTTGCGCTGGGATGGGGAAGGCATTTCAAGGTATGTTTAGTCACCGATGTGGCTTTGCATGCATGCAGAACAGCCCTGCAAAAGAGAGGTCGGGGCGCAGCAGTCAGATGGGAGACCAGAGGCTGGGTGAAACCAGTGAGGGAGAAAACACACAACTGCACTGCAGAGGTTAGGAACAAACCTGTGGAAGAGCAACTGCTGTGGAAAATCAGTTGTTCAGTAGGGACACGGATAGCGTCAGCATTGTAGCATGGACAGATTACCCTGCAGAGCAGAGCTCAGGCAGGCTATAACCCTCCTGAGGCAGATATCCTCAGCCTGAGGACACTCACAGCCTGATATCATCTGTATGTTAGATGAGTTTCTGGAGCCATCAGCTGAACTTTCCTCCTTAGAGACAATGAAGGCAGCTCATACCAGCTGCACAGCAGGTGTACCTAAATCCTTGCTCTCTCCCTCTTGCTCTCCTTACTTCCCATGTTGAGCTGCCAGCTGGCCTGACTGGGACTGAAGTGTGGAGGGCAGCAAGGAAGAAGATGAAGAACAGCCACCATTATCTTGATTTAATCCTTAAGCACATGCAAAATTCCTCCGACCCCTGAGAGAAAATGACCAAAGAGTGATTCCCACCTTCATCCCCATCCTTTCCCCGCCACTTCTATTTCCAGCATAAACCACTCAAGAATTTGCCTAACAACTTGGCCTCCCCTCTGGTTACTGTCCCAAGTGAACAGTCTCTCCATTCACTAACCTATGACGGTAAGTTGGTTTGGGAAGTGGCAGGTTTATCTTCCCAGCTCAGGCACTGCACCAAGCCTGCCTGTGAACCAGTTGCCATTCAGTGTCTGCTCTGTTGTTGATAAAGCGCATTACACATGGCTGGGCTTGCATGATTAATACAGCTGTCTAAGCGCTCTCTCTAAAAACAAAAACAACTGGGAGAAGGGAGGTGTGGGATTTGGGAGGGATGGAGTGCATAGGGAAAAAGCCGACCATTCTGAAGAAATCAGGCTTGCAAAAAAAGCACAGTGCTCCTGGCAGATCTTCCCTCCCTCCCGTGGGTGAGCAGGTCTGTCAGCAGAGCTCCCCTGCAAAAGGGAGAGCCCTACTGGCAAGGTGAGAAAAGGAGAAATGCGCTTCGCCCTTCCCCACCATCGCCTGCATGTCCCTCTGCAATATGGGAACGGAGTGCATGGACAGGAGCAAGGAGTCAGGCCATGGAGAAGGATGTGCTATAACAAGCAGAGCTTCAGTGAGGTCTGGCCAAGCAGCTCCACAATAGGTGTTACAGATATGCACACTCACTGATGGATGGGTACGCTCCTGAGCCAGATCACCTTATGCACCGTATGCACACACCCTGTGCTTGGATGTACATCCCACAGTCACTGAGCAATATCTAGGCACCCTAGAACATATAAAGGATGAACTGAAGTGGCTGCAGATACCTTTTTCATTACCCCACCTCATCCAGTTGAAGGCCAGCACAGCTGCCTCTGTAAGCTGTAGTAAGTTTCACTTAGTCTAGGAATGGGCTGTGGGAAGCCGCTGTGGCTTTCTGGGACAGCTTTCCCCATGGTTGGGCCAGGCATTAAAGCCATGCTTGCATTGTTAGGGCATTAAGGTGACCAGGAGTCTCACTCTGGAATTGCACATGCGTACACACATCCGTACTTGGATGAGAACTACAGGTGGCACAAACTAAAATTTACTTAGACCACACACTTTGGAGATGTACACCAGTCTGTGGGCCCAACTTGACTCCCATGAAACTCTAATTCACTGAGATGCTGAGAGAAGTGCACAGGCTTCTTGATAGTGTTCCCATGATGCGGGTCCCATATATCTCGTTGTTCACAATCAGCCCTTGACGAAGGCTAGCTGAAACCTCCTCCTAGCTTGTTCCTCTCCTGGGGAAGGAGGGATGGGGACAAGGGGTGGCTTCCGCTAAGCTCACTGGACAGGAGTCCGCAGAGAGAAGTGGTGGCCCTAAGACTTCAAAGACAGGTCAGGGGGACACCATGCTGCAGGTACTAGAGGAGAAGGATAGGAAGGGCAGAGGCAGTGATATGACTGGATTTCAGTAGCACAGCAACAGCAGGCATGCTGGTCATGCTCCACCCCAATTTAGTTCTCCTTCTGCTCCAGTCTCCTTTCCGGTCACCCCTCGGTCTGTCCCTCCTTTTTCATTTCTGCTTACAGCCCCTCAAATCTTTCTCATGCCAAATATCCAGCAAAGCTTGTGGAAAACCGTAGCAGGGATGAAGTGGGTAAACAGACATACATAAAGCTGATGAAAATATTAATTTTTCAAGAGGTTCCTGAGCCTCTGATTAGCAAACCTGCTTCCTAGGGCTTTATGTGCCCTGGGTGAGGGGGGTCTATGCTGTTTGTGACCTATTGAGACACCAGACTGTGTTCTGGTGTCACCTTTGGTGTGCTGTGCACGTGTGCTTGAGAGGTGAGCAGTGGAGGATTGCTGTATGCTGGGAGAGTGAAAAGCAGAAAAAGCTCAGATCTTCCTTGTGATGGTCTCTGAAAAAATCAGTGCTATGTGGTTTTTTGATGTTTTGCTTCTAGGATGAGAGTCTTCAATGAATTGTTTGAAAACAAAGCAGTTTCAAGTAACTGATTTTGTATCAGTAGTTCTCCAAGTGTGTTTTTTTTTATTTGTTGCTCTGTTTTTTGTTGTCGTTGTTGTTGTTGTGTTGTTTTGTTTTTTAAATCTCCTCCAGCTGCTAGGGGAATGGCAAAGGTGGGAGAACTACTTTTCAGCTGAGAGACAACCTTGGAATTTTTTAATATCTATGGGACAGATCTGGTGATGAAGGATCTGTGTAACCTTGCAACATAGGTGGTCTTCTAGCCACCACCAGCCTCACTGGTCAGGACAACAGTTCAATTCTAGATTAGGAGTACTGTAAACCAGCTCCAGGATAAATGGCGTAAACAGACAGCTCTTAAACACCTTGACTTTCTCAGAAAGACACTGAGAAATACAATTTCAGGGATATTCTTTAGACCTCAGGGAAGGATGAGTGTGCTGTGTTACAGAATGAATCTTCACTAAGACATGAGGTATGATAGATGAGTACTTAGTACACCATGAATGAGCTCTAAAACACGGGGAAGAACTGTTCAGTGCTAAAAAAGCGTGAGCAAATTCTGAAATATATTAAACCGTGTGCTAGGATGGATAGACACCAGAGACATTTCCTTAATCTTGTTGGATAGTTGCTGGAGGGCATCTGCCCTGGTTTACACAGCAGTGCTTCCACTTCTAGAAGCACCAGCCTATTGCCACTGCAGTCACAGGCAAGTTTTAATTACAGGAGCAGAACTGGTAGTGAGAATGGCGTACAGGCAGGCAATGAACAAAACAGTTTCAACATTAAGAACAGGGACTGAAAAATTGTGTCTTCTTCTCAAAGGCAGGGGGGATACAAGAAAGTAGTAAGAAAAAAGCCCCAGATGAACCCTAGTAAGTAGAAGCTGCTAATCCCTAAAGCCTCAGAGTAGAGTGCAAAGCCCTGGAAGAAGGAAATTAATAACTTTCAAAGTATGACCTTAAAAATGGAATTAACAGAATTCCTCCCTTTTAAGCCTTCATGATAATAAAGATTTCATCTTCTGAAGCCCTGGCAAGAGAGTCAACAGACTAGAAAAATTACTTCCTGCAGAGGAACTGGCAAGTGTAAAACCTAAGACCCCTCCAGGCCCCAGGGAGTGAGATGACAGAGACAGACCTGCATGGTGCACATCCCCTTTCCCTTGCATCCCCTTCAAACCTTCTCCTTTGAGCTTTTTTTTTTTTTTTCCCCATTCCTCCCTCATTTTTCGTCCTCTTCTTTGTTCAAGAATCAGGACTCCAGCCTTCACTGTAAGTAGAGTCAGCCTGTCAACAGCATGGAGCCCAGAGCTGCTCAGGGTGCAGATCACTTGAAAAAACAGTGGACCAACTCTGCTTGGCCTGCCATCACTCCTTCCTTCCCATCACAGATAAGTCCTCCTAGCCTGTCCATGCCTCCTCCTAGCCTCACTTCCCTTTGGAAACTCATGGGGGCTGATTGTCCTCTTGCACCAGGATCCTGTCATACTCTTTGACAGGATCCCAAGGGCAGATTCCCCAAAGCAAATGAGGAGCCTGTAGCTCTCTGACACCTGTTGAAACGTCTCTGTGGGCTCTTCTCCATCAGCACTGCAGATAAGTCAAGCCCTGGAGTCTTGTTAATGTAAATAAGAGAAAAACTGGCACCCGCTGTCTCTTTTCCTATCTCCGTGTTGGTTTACTCAGATGATGGGACCCAGGACCCAGCAGAATATTTTAGATTGGCAAATATGGATATGAAACATGTAGATGGTTGGGTGATTTTTTTCCCTCTGGGTATGGACCAGAAATGCATCTGCTTTCTGCTTGCATCTCAAACTACCCTTTTTAAAGGTCTGTGTTGGGAATCGTGAAAGGCGTAGGTTCAGCTTCTGCTGGCGGTGACTGTGTTGTCCACAGCAGTTGGAGGCATACCTCTGAGCAGCCAAGAGGACTTGTGGATTTGCTTACAAGTCTGACGTACTTTGTTCAGCAAGGGTTACGTGGCATGACACATCCTCTGTCCCCCTCTCTTACAGGCCCCTTCCGGGGTGCTAAAGGGAGCTGTAGGGATTGAAGGGAGATAAGGGGGAATATCTGTGTGGAAAAACTTCACCACCTCTCCCTGCAGCCTCTGCTTCTTGCTGCTGTAGTGGGTCGATATCTTGCTTTGATGGGCGTGACCAACCAGCAGAGCAGATCTGCCCCCCCAAAACAGTTTTACCAAGGACAGTGCAGCGCAGTGGTTGCGGATCGCAACAGACCGGTGGGGGTCAGATTCCGTGCCACACGAACACGGCCACATCGGGCTGCCCCACGCAAAGGCGGCTCAGAGCATGCCGAGCCGGCACCTTTGCTTTCGGCTGGTCCCGCGAGGGCTTTGCCGCGCGGGACCCCGGGGTTTTCCCGCGGGTGTGGGTCGCCGCTAACCCGCGTTTCGCCGCCAGCCCGGGCTGTTCCCGGCCCGGGGACTCGCCTGGCCTTGGGAGCCTCGTTTGTTCCTGGCCTTCGGCTGCCGCCTCGCGGGCAAAAGGCGCTGTGACAGCGGCCGCTCAGCCCCGGCCCCGCCACCGCGCGCTGCGGGTCCTGCCGCGGGTGTGCGGCCACCGCAGGCAGGGGAGCGGGTGCACAGCGGGGTCTGCCGGGGGGCGTGTGCCGAGCAAGGGTTAGCGCAGGGCAGCCGGAGGGCGGGCGGTGTAGGCCAGCGTGTCGCAGAGCTTGTACCACCCCTTCACGTGCTGCTCGTGCCCTCTCTCATACCTGTTTGTTGGCATTTGGACTTCACCTGGCCCCACACTGCTGCTTTCAGGGCTCTGTAGGAGTCCCTGCTTCTTCTGTAATTCTGACCTGTGCTGGTCCTGACTCCTTGCCTTTGCATTCCTGGTACGAACTTCCTCTTCCCATAAAAACCATCATTCTCCTGTACATGCCTCTCTTCCACTGTCCCTGCTTCGCTATGCCTGATTGGGGTTTTATTTCTTCTCTCGTCTCCCCTTCTCCCAGGACCTGCTCTCATTAGCTATCCAACCTGCATGCTCACATCAGCTCCTGCATTCCCCCATCCTCACCCTGGCTGACATCTCCTCCTCTTTCTCTCTTCAGTGTCCTGTGCCAAGTGTGCACATATTGCCATTTCAATTGAAGACCTTCCCTGACATCATTATATTGCCTCGGTCTGTATTACCTACTTCTTACATTCCTCATCACAGCAGCCTTTTCCCATGCCTCTGGCTTGATACAGCCTTCCTCCCATATTTATCACCTCCTTGTGCAGCCCCCCAACCCTGAATGGTCACTATAGGATTTGAGGGGCCAATGCCAGCCAGGAAGGGATGTATAGGGCTACCAAGAGCCTTCTGACCTTGGCCACTGCTACCGAGGCTGTGTGTTGCAGTGCCTTATAGCACTGAAGGGAGGGGAAGAAATGGCCCTTTTATTCATCCTACAAAGATTAGACCTCAGAAGCCTGCTTTCCTCTTGGTGATTTCTGCAGCTTAGCCTCATCTCTGAAGGTTGAGCATGTGCCACAGACGACGCACCACTGGAGTCTCAGTTGCTTAGGCCTTGGGGGGCATCATACCAAGGCCTGTCACAACTAAACTGTGCTCCCTTTAGCCACCCGGGTAGCATCCGCAGTGGGCTCAGTAATAGCTGTGCCCCAGGTTTGCTGGGGAGCCTTGCAGCTCTGCGATTCACGACTTGAGCATTCAGTGTCCACCAATCTCTTGACACTGGGTCGCTTCCTTCTTAACAGTTTCCTTGACAAAAAGCTTATCTCTCTCTTTCCTAGGGAGATCTGAACACACCCCAGCTAATTCTTCCCACACTGAGGAGTTTCCTTAGCCTGTCTCTCCTGTAGTCAGCAGAAAAGACTGCAGAGCAAGGAGTGGCTGAGGGTTTTAATCAAGCCAGTTCAGGTAGCAGTTAGTAATGAGCAGTGTGACAGGCTTTCTGTTAATGCCAAGGTCCTAAAGTCAGAGGAGAACATAACACTCAAATGTAATGTGTGGCCGTAATATCACTGCTGGCAGCTGACTGCCACTGTGCTGCTTAAAAGTTGAGGGAGGTTGTGGATATGGAAGTCTTCAGGCAGTCCAGAACTGGCTGGACAAGTAAAAAAAAAAAAAAAANAAATTAATCTGTCAAGGAGTGCAGCTTCCACTGGCTCAGGATGACTCTGAACCCCCCAGGCAGGCCAATATGATGCCATTGCTGGCCATGTGCTCCCAGCTGGCTCCCTCCCAGCAGCTGCAGGGGACAGGACTCAACGTTAGACAAGATGGTTGGACTGACCCAGTAGAGCTGGTCTTTTCTTCTGGTATGCCTCTCTTGGAGGCAGGGTCTTTTTGAGGAAGAGAGCAGCTCTTGGCTTTGCAACCTTGCAGTGGTTTGCTGTGAATGGAAGTAGCACCCTGCTTTTCCTTTCTCCCTCCACCTCACCCGAGCCCCGCTACCCTTCTTGCTATGTCTTTTCCTACACCCTTCACAGGAGCAGGAGCAGTTCACACACACACGCATGCACACACACACAGAGAGAAAGCATTACATCTGTACTGTGCAAACTAGCAGCATACATACCAACATCCTCTATAGTGAAACCTGGGCTAGCCTGCCTTGCAGCCCTCTGGGGAGGAGCAAGCATAGCGAGCCCAGCTGTGCTGTGCCACTTGTATGGGGGTGGCCTAAAACCTGTGAGGGGCCAAAGCACTGACCCACTGAGGTAGTCCCAGGAAAGTCATTCAAGACCTATAAAGTCTGGGGGGACCCCCTCCCCAAGGATGTTGAAGGCAGATAGCTTTGTGTAGCTATTTGCTTTTTTCTGAAAGACCAAATCTCTGCACTGTTGCAAGGCTCTGAGCCAAAGCATCAGAGCGGAAAAATGTTCTGAGGGACAGTCACTGGCTTTCATTTTTTATGATTAAAATAAACTTTTTTTTTCCCTCCTCAAGCCTTTCTCTCAGACACAGCAGAAGTATTTTGGCTGCTGCTCTTCCACTTAAAGAAATGAAATCAGCTCGAGGCAAACACCCAGCATGGGATCATTCCACCTGCTCTGTTGATGCTTGCAAAGTGCTGTGCAAACAGCTCCCTACAACGGGAAAGGTCAGGCAACTTTAGC
>VZTO01011947.1:92902-119904 GCA_013400615.1 Syrrhaptes paradoxus
CACACACACACACACACAGGACAAGTCATGCACACATGGGCTGTCACAGCCAGACAGACCACAGCGTGGCCATAGTGGGGTGTGGCTGCGACAAAAGACTGACAGCGGTAGGGTGAATTGAAAACACATACTATTTCTTGCACATAACCTCACTCAAAGACAAATATTTTCTTCTAACATTTTTACTCTTATTTTTAATTATTATTATATTTGAGCTATTAGGCACCCCCCAGCCTAAATTCTCAAAGTTTTCAAGATTTTTTTTTTAAGATTTTTTTTTGTGATTGAATTTTCAAGATTTTATTTTGTGATTGAACTATGACCTTCCCACATTTTTACATGTTGCGTTCGTGGCATGTGCTTTAGCTAGCTCTGCTGTAGGACACAGAGACTTCTTGCAGCGCCCATGTTTATGTGCAAGGGCTGCAGTGGCTTTGAACCACTCTGGGTCCCAGGGCTCACAGCATAGCATGCTCCCCGGCCTGTTGTTGCGAACAACTGCGGATCTTAGCATGTGGTGTTGTTGTGCAGATGGTCCGTACTGCACATAGAGAGGCTTCTGTGGCCAGCCCCACCACCTCACTGGCACATGCAGGGAGTTTAGCAGGGAAACATGAGAACATGGAACTTGCACCATTTTTCAGCTGTGGAGGTGGGAGTCATGGACTCTCAGATATCCTCAAGCTTATTCACTCAAGCAGAGCAGAAGCTGTTGTGACCCTCCCCTCTCTCAAGTCCTTCATCACACCATGCTTTGTGCATCCCAGGTATTGCAGAAGCTCATCTCTCACACCACACCTGCCCCCACCCCAGCACACAAACCCCAGAGCCATGCACTTAGACATATTAAGGCAAGGCCAAGCACACCTGTCCCTCTCCTGGGCTGGGTGTGTACAGCATTCTTCCATAGGTACATATGCCTTTGCTCTGAGTGCATGTGCACCATAGTAAAGGGGCGAGGAGGGGGCTGGTTGCCACACGTATACATTACATACATGTCCATGTATATGTTAGACAAACACTATTTTAGCCAGATAGTAAAAATGTGATGGCTGAAAACTTTTTGTGGGCAATACACCCTGCCTGTTGTGTTCTTGATTATTTGCTGGGCCAGAGAAGTCACATTTTGGTACTTTTTCCCGGCCAACATGGGTTGCAAATGGTCCCAAACATCCCCCCCAACCATTAGACCATGAAAGATGCTTTCTCTGACACATAGGTCAGCTCAGTGTAGCAGCTGAACTTGAACTTGTTCCTGAGCTCAGAGGGGAAAATAAGTTCCTGTCACCCAAATGAGGAGTGAAAAACCAATGTTGTAAGATTTAGGATTTGTGTGACAAGCCACGAAAGGCGAGCAGGGAATAACTGAAGAAAGAAGCCATAGATGGAAAATAAATTTTCCACACAGTTCAGCACATGCTTGCTTAACAATGAAAGACTAGAATTGGGTCACAAACGGCTGATCTAGTAAGTGACGGGCTACATTAGGAAGAGATCGCACACATGAAAGTGCTACAGACTTTCAGGGGCTCTGGGGACATCTGTCTTTGATTTGCTGTCTTTCAGTCACCAGCTAGAGTTTAACAGTGACTGTGCTGCCAGTCAAGCCTCTAGCACCCATGCTCCACCCAGCAGAGAGGGGCTCTTTGCCTGGTTGTGAGAGGGTTGTGAGAGGGAGCAATTGCACTTCAGTCTTTTTGGGCTCTCCTGAACATATAGACTCATCTCCATCTCTTCAGCACACTTTAGCATCTTCCTGCACCTCTTCTATGTAAAGCACTGCATATACATACAAATACCTAGATACGTATGTGTATGTGTACATATGCATATACATATATGTGTACGTATACCTGTGCGCCTATACGTACATGTGTGCGTATACATGTACCTATATGTATATGTGTACGTGTACCTATATATACAAATGTGTATATATATGCATACACCTGTGTGTATATACACGATGAGCATGTATTTGTGAAACCACAGCCATGTGCACCTCCCTGCCCTGCTATAAAGAAAAGGCTGCCGAGGCTTGGTATTACTGGGTGAATTTAAAACAGCATCACTGCCTTTAAAGCCATCCAGAAAAGAAAACCCGCAAATGAGACAATGAATGAGAAGATGTCAGGAGTGTAAGCACTTAATATTCCTGGAGTGAGGCTGCATTATTTGCTGCTGCGGCAGAGCACTCCTCCCCCCCAACAGACCCCTGTGCATGCACGCACACACCCACACACACATGCAAGTTCATTTCCCACCCTTATGAGGAATCAACCTCCCTGGCACACCCTGCGCCCTTGTCCCATAAGTATCGTGCCACAGGGCCATAAACGCAACAGCGAAGCCTCCCTCCACCCTGATTAAGAAATAAATAATTGCAGCACAACCCCTGGGAGGGGAGGCGTCTGCTGGTTGCGCCCATGTTTTATTGATTGGACCGCTGTGATGAATCAGCCCCTGCGGAGCCAGTGTCTGGCTGCAGACAGGTGCTGCCCACTGCACAGAATTACAACAAGCCTTCGTATCCCAGGGCCACTGCCAGGAAGACAGCGGAGCGGGGAGGTGTGGGGCTGGTGGCCGGGGGTGCCTCTGTGCGGAGGTGTGAGCCGAGGGATGGGATGGGGTTGGCAGCTGAGGTTGAGCCTTCCTGCTTGCTCTAGGCCCTGTTGCTCCAGCCTGGGTGTTGCTTAGGGAGAGTCACGTGCCATCGGAGCACTGGGCAGGAGAGGAGGATGCTGAGGAGCTGGTGGGCATGCCAGCTGGGGAGAGGATCTGCGGGAGGCAGTGGTTGGGCTGGCCAGAGGCTCACCCAAGTGGGAAGGTGGCTGTGCCCTGCAGCCCTGGCCCCTTGCTGCAGGAGCAGCCCGGGAGCAGCCTTGCCTCTGCAGTAAGGCACTGTTTTCCTGTGTGACCCTTTTTCTCTGAGCCGTGCGTAATCTTGTCCTCTTTTCTCTCCCTTCTCACACCCTGCAGGACCCGGCACAGGGAGAGTAGACAACGGCTCCATGAGTTTGGCCGTCCCACTGTGGCTGCTGGCAGCATCCCTGCTCTGCCTACTCAGCAAATGTTAATACAAATCAGAATTAAAAATAATAATAATAATTAAAAAAATACCACGACGACAACAACAACACACAAAAAGCGTTATACAGGAGACAGAGCGAAGAGAGGGGAGAGAGAAAAAAGGGGGGGGAGAGAGAGGACTGTTTCTTTCACAACTTTTGTGTGTTCAGGAGTGAAGAGGGGGGAGAGGAAAAATTACAACAAAGAAGACTCAGCAACATTTAATCTGAAATCTGACAAGCCGGCTGTCAAGTCACCAACTGTCTAGGAGGCAACATGAAGCGAGGGAGAGAATAAGGCACCAGCAAGGATCATGTCGCCGGAGGATGCTGCAATGTAAACAATTCAACAAAACCCTCAAAGCCAATCAAACAGAAAATCCCTTTTCTTTTCTCTCCTCCTTCCTCTTTTCCATACTCCCTCACCTTCCTTCCTCCTCTTTCTTTCTTTTGCAGAAAGAGGTCTTTACTTCAGTGTCTATAGCCACTTAACTTTTTGGATGCCCTCAGTCATTTTTGTGAGCTGATGCTCAGCTAGTTTATACTTTTGGAAACAACAAAAAAAACAAAACAACAAAAAAAACCCCAAACCACAAACCAGAGCCAAGTCACCTGAAGCTCTCTGCACACTGGTGTCCCGTGAAGAACTTCCTCTGTTCACTTCCCCCTGTGCTCCTGAGCACCCAGCCCTTGCTAAGCATCTTCTTTCCTGTCCCCTCCCCTCCTTCATGCAACATCACGCTCTCTGGCCTGAACTAAAGAACTAAAGCTGTGCTAACATACTTTTCTTTTTTTCTTCTTTTTTTTTTAAATCCCTTCCTCTCCCCCTCAATTTGACCAGGTGTCTTTCTTTCTGCCATGTATGCCTGTGTGTGTGTGTGCACGTGTGGCTCTCGTTCTGTCTTCTCTCTCTTTCTCTTGCTCTCCCTAAGCATGCAAAAGGAACAGTCCATGTGTACATATGCTCATCCTGCTGTAGATAATGTCCTGCCTTGTAAATGTGAGACAAGATGCTGAGAGATCACTCGGGCAGAGAAGAGGGGTGAGGAGAGAGGGGCACCTGCAACGCAGGTTCCCATGGTGTCCCCTCTCCAGTGTCCTCACTGGCTTTTTGACTCCTGGCCACCTTGCTTGCAAGAGTCAGTCTGCACTCTTGTTTAGCCTTTTTTTGTCTCCCACCTGCAACCTGTCTGTCTCTCAGCCTTCAAGTACCAGCACAGCAGCCCCTGGTACGCGTGAGTGCTTGCACAGGTGCATGGGGGTGTGCGCACATGTACATTTGTCCAAATAAGCAGAAGAAAACAGGACTGGCCTGCAGCACTATGGAGTGCAGACTGTGGCCACCCACTCCTCCTGGGGATGGGAGGCCAAGCTGGTGGGATGTGAGTGATAAGACCCTGGACATCACTGAGCAACCATTCCTGTAGGGATAGTGTGTGCGTAGGAGCAATGCCTCAACGTGAAAACCACAATCTGGTCATTCGTAACCATTTTGGTAGTCACGCAAAAATAGAGCAAATACCATTTTTTGGTTTTGTTCTTATTGTCCTCCCTGTTATGAAAGGAAATATATGCTATGTGAGGTTGAGACTGCATGTGTGTGTGTGCGCGTGCACACATGTGCGTGTGTGTTGTACACCACTGCTTCTACAAAGCTCACTTTGCAAATTTCACATTTGAAACAAATTGGATCAGAAAATGTGTAGGACCTGTGAATGTAAGAAGAAAAACAAATGTCAGGTCCAAAATCCTGGTCTTATAAAGAAGGAGCTTAAAGTGGTGCAGCAAAAAAGTAGGCAGCACAATTCCCCTTGCTCTTCTCTTTTCTCATCTGAAGGGTGCTGGTCTTGCTGGAGAGGGCTACCACTTGCCATCACTCTTCCCATGGCACAATGACATGCAAGGGTGCCAACAGGAGATGCTCCAGCGGCTCCTGAACAAGGAGAAGGAGAGGGAAAGAACAGGCTGTGAGAAAGAGGGTTAAGAAGATGCTGGGTGGTGGCTGGAAATTGCCACGTCAGCAACAGGTCTGCTGCTGGAGCCAGAGTGAGCAGTGGTGGAGGGGAAGCCAACAGTCATACACTCCAGTGGCTGCAGTGCATGTATGCAGCCAGGGGCACTGGGGAGAAGACTGCTCTGTTTCCTGTTCAGTCATGAGCATCTACAGCAGCAGAGATGATAAAATGCAGGGTTTATCAGGTAGCCACTTGTTTTCTTGGGGGGAGGGATGTGCAGGGAGGAACTTGAGTTAGCCCACACGAGTAGAGTGACCATCCCATGACAATATGGTGTTTTACAGGTGCTTGGCACCACTGAGCTTTCAAGCACCAGCAGTCTTGCTTTTCTGTCTTTGCCCTGTGAATTGGCGCAGTCGTAGCACAGTTGGCAGCCATGCTCGCATGCTCTTGAAGGCAAGGGGGAAACACCTTGGGGTTACAGCCCTGTGGGGTGTGGGAGAGTGTAGAATCATAGAATCATAGAAGGTTTGGGGTGGAAGGGACCTTAGAGATCATCCAGTGCCAACCCCCCTGCCATGAACTGGGACACCTCCCACTAGATGAGGTTGCTCAAAGCTTCATCCAGCCTGGCCTTGAACACCTCCAGGGAGGGGGCATCCACAGCTTCCCACCCGGTAATCCCCTGCTGGGAAGGAAAGTGGGAATGGCTGGCTGTGAGCCCATCCCCATCTTTGCATGGCTGGGACACTCTGCCAAGGCGTCTCGCTGCCACTCTGTGTGCTGCTTTCACCTTGCACTGCCGCACTGCCAGCGCCTGCCTCCTCTCTGCTGAGCTCAGCTGTTTCAGGCAGTAGCAGGCAGGCAATTAAGCAGGTAGTCATGGGCTCCTTGCAGGCAGCCAGAATGAATGAGGAAATACTAAAGGGAGACACGAGAGACTGAAGCTTGGGTGATGGCAGACTTGCTATAGATCTGCTGTGGATTTGGATGGTGATGAATTATGCTCCCACTTCTTCTCCAGGCCCCAAAGCCATACCTGGAGGTGTTTGTGCCTTGGTGCAAGAGGGGAGGGCTGGGCAACTGGTGCCTGAAATCTGCTTGAAGCATCCAGGGACAGCTCCCTCCTCCTGAGATAGGACAGTCGTTGATGGGACTTGTGCATCTCCTTTGGAGACTGGCATGCTGCAGCCCAGGAAAAAAATGTTCAGTATCCTTCAGAGTATTCAGATACTCCAGTCCTTGTGCCTACCTCTCGGGAGGTTGTGTCATTCGGTGTCAGTAGCAACTCCAGATTTCCTGCTTCTACAGGGCTCCTCATCCCCCTGGTACAGCCATGAGCTGATGCTGGTCCCAGAAGCTGGGGCTGGGAGCTGCACCCTCTGCAGCACACGGGCATGAGGGAAAACACGCATCACTGACATTTCTCATTCTCTGGGCTGTACCTACACCTCGATTTATTGTCACAGGCTTGTTACGAGGAGGTGGGCAGCCTGCAGTGACTTGCTGTCACAGGCTGCTCCTAAGGGCTGGGTCAAGCCGACCATTTCTTTAGGTTGAGGCTTCTCTTTGATGTCAACCAGGTTGCTATTGTACAGTCTGCCCTGCGTGTTCTCCACACGTGTTTTTGTTGCTGTGGGGTCACTCCCAGGCACTGGGTTCACACACATCAGAGCCCTATGGTGTGGTGCACGTCATAAGTCCTGGCACCTCATTGTCTCCCATCTTTTTGGTTTGAAGGAAGTTTTGAGGGGATAGTTTTTTAGATGTCAAGGTACAGAGGCTTGTGGCTAAAGGGAAACATATTACTAAAAACAATACACTAATTTTTTGAAGCCATCTGCCTATTGGCTAAAGAAAATGGCTGCAACCCTGGTGCTGGAATCTGGTCTTGCCTGCAGGACCTGGGGAGATCAGTGCCTCTGTCATGTGGCTGTGAAACAGGGTTAAAGACAGTTATTTGCAGACCTGTCTGAGAAAAGCCACAAATACCAAGTATGCCTGTTATCTGCAGCAGTGCTGGGAGCCCCAGTCCTGGTAATGTCTGTTCCTAGCAGGTCTAGGGGAGTCGTGGGTAGGCTAGAGCTTGATTTACTCCAAGAAGATAATCCTATGAGCTGCTGCATCCATCATGGGATGCTGTGAACATCCCGCTGTTTCTCCTGAACTCAAGCAGGGATTGCTCAAAGCATCTGTTGAGAGGAGAGCTCAGATGAACACAGGAAACACAGGCAAGGTCCAACACTTTTCCTTATTCTCTTTCTCCCCTCTGCCCTTTGACAGAGATGTTGCAAAGCATTTTCTCATATTTTCTCATGTTTTAGACCCTTTTCTCTGAAGCTGTTTCTCCTACTTGCCTCTACTCCACTGTAATGTTGCTCATTTCCCCATCCCACCCCAAAAAGCCATGCTCTTGCTTCCTGCTGCCTCTCAGCTGGTTGGGGATTGGGGGAGGCAGGAGTTTGGAATGGGACACCAGTTCCTTGAGCTTCTCAGTGTAATTGTGTTTGGTTGATGGAGATTTAACATTTAGTGTTACAAAAAGAAATGAACAAAATTGAAAAAAAAAGAAAAAAATTGTATTTCTACTGGTTTGTAAATATTACAAGAGTTACATGAGATGTCTGGTAATGTCCAAGCAGAGGAAAAAAGACTTAGATTTAATATATGGCCCCATACTTGCTAGCAGATTTGTAACCTTTTTCAGATGACGGAGAGGAGGGGTGAAGGCAAGTCTCTCTGAAAGAAACTGGATGAGGGAAATGCAGCCACCCTGAGCCACATGAACTCCATGCATGACTGTAGCATGTTGCTTGGAGCATGTGTCTGGTCAGATGGAAAACAAAGTCGACTCCTGTCTCTGAACGGCTGGGAAGGGCAATGTGGGATGCTCCAGCCGACACCTGAATCTTGGCAGTTGTGTTCATTCTCGTTTGTTTGCAGCCCCGTGGGTTGTGGGTATGTTGCTCAGTGATGCACTCCCCTCCTCCCCCCTTTCCCGCTTTCTTCACCAGTGAAGTTGTGTCGCCCCATGCTAGCACCAAGTGCATGTTAATGTGCCATTCATGAAGATTTCATTGGTGACATGCATTGTGTCAAGAGTTAGTCTTTGTCTGCACACCTTTCTCATGCCACTGACTGTTCATCGCTTGGGCAGATCTCTCGTGTACTGCTGCCTGCCCCACTTTTGGTCAAAGTATATCCAAGCCCCACCAGCTCTTCGTAGCTCCAGGTGCATCCAGACCATGCCCCCAAGCCACCTGTCTGAGCAGCCCCATTTTGAAAGTCCAAGCTCACAACATGGACAAAGTTGCTGTCATTAGCCACGTGGTCTCCTGGCTGAGTGGAAGCTGCACATCTGTAAGGAATTTGGAAGAGAAACAGCAAATCCTGATGATTCAAGAGCATTTGGGGAAGAGGATCTGGGAGGTTGGAGGAGCTACTTTAGAGTCCTTCACAGCCTGGCCACCAGGTGATACTTCAACTCTGTCTTTGTGAAGTGTTTTACCACCTCACCCCTCCCTGATGAGGGAATCTACAGGCACAGTGAAACAGCTCTTCTCCTGTCAGCCCCTCTCACACCTCTGCCTCCTCTCCTCCAAGCACACAGACCCACAACTTGATCATCATGGTGCTTAATGTGATGTAGCAACTGACACCGAGGAAACATTCTGTGATTCTGTGAAAACTAACCAAGACAGTCCTATGGATGAGATTCTAGGGGGGGGTGAGAAGTCTTCTCTCTCTCACCTCTGATGATGCACAATCTTACTGTTTATCTGACTTGAGTTCACAAAACTTCTTGAGTTAGGGATACTGGGAGCAAACTGTCCCCTGGAAAGAGCAGAGCCTCAGGCAAGGAAGAGATGGAGAAACTGGATGGTAATTTCCAAGAAGTGATGCCAGTGGAAAAGGGTAGGGATGAGTGCTGTCCATCATCCATGTGCAGAACTCCCGGGTTCACCAGCGAGGAGACCATGGCCTCTCAATGTTAGTCTTAGAGGGGCTTCATTTCCAGTGGGATGCCCAGAAGATTTTTTTTTTTTTAAACTGCATGACTCCTGCTGAGTAAGAGCTGTGTCACACCATTAAACCTCTTTCTCTTTTCCTTCTTGCAACTTGCTAGAATGATGTTCAGGCAGCTCCTACAGCTCTCCCAAATTTTGCTTGATGGTTGGCTCCCATTAGGGCATTATGTGGTGTTTGCTTGTTGTCTCACTCAGCATAACAGGAAAGTGGAGGTCAGCTTAGTGAGGACATGTTGGTATGGTCCTCTGTATCTCTGTGGCTTGGGGTGATACATGTGAGGCAAGGTGATTAGCCAGGGCAGGGCTTGGGAAAGAGAAGCAAGTCTCTGAATTAGCCCAGACAGGTGGCAAGCAAAGGGTCTTTCACTGGTTGCAGGCTCAGGTGCTACAGTGACTCAGTAGAAGTACCCAGGCAGTGGAGGAGGAAGGGGCAGTGCAGGTCAGGAGGACATGGCTGCAGCACAGGTGGTGGGGCTGCATGCACCGCAGGGCTCCTTGGGCAGCATGGCTAGGGAAGGGGCAGAGGTGGCATCCAACAAGGGCTGTTCCCAGGTAGGGCAGGAACTTCCTTCCCTGCCTGCTGCTCCTGGTGCATCAGGTGCTCACCTCTCAGCCCCCGGGGCGTGCACACTGTGCTGTGATGGGCCTCAGTGTGAGACCACAGTGGCTCTGGCCATGCCCTGGGAGCAGATGTGTGTCTATTTCTGTACATAACATACGGGCCACAGATGGAGATGAGGAGCAAGACCCCTGGAAGCCAGTCAGTGAGGAGAGTATCTCCCAGGCAGGGCTGTTCCTCTCTGAAATTATGACATTTGCTCCCCATTTTGGTCACGCACAGGCACACAAGGCAAACCCCTACAATCTCTACCACATGCATGCTACAGTTGTCCTCACGGTTACTCGCACTCCCCTTTCCCACACCCTCCATCACACACACAGCCAGACATGAACTCCTCTGCTTGCTCCCGGCCATGGCTCTGCCCATGCAGCTACGTGGTGACCTCCTGAGGAAACCAGGAGAAGGCACGCGTGTGCTTGCGCCTGCATGTCTCACATGCGTGTGCCAGGAAAGGGAAGAGGGGGCAAAGAGCAGGAACCTGCTTCTGAGGTGCAACCATCATCTACCAGAATCTTTCATCTTTCCCAGCTGGAGCCAAGTGTCATCTTCTAGACCTTGAGAATGGAGGCCAGTCCCTTCTTCTTGCTACACGGTGGGGTGGTTAGAACTCTCCTCATTAACAGTGTTATATACATATAAATATATATATATATATCTATATCTTTATATATATTTTTCCCCAGCACTGTAGACATGAGCTGAACTTCTCTTTAAAGAAACGAGAAAACGGCCATTTTATTTTTTTGCCATTGATTTGTTTTTGGAACTAACTCTGTGGAAGAAAATTTTAAAAGCGCAAGTGTGTGTGTACAAGAACCGATCAAAAAACAAAACAACCCAACGAATGAACAAAACCCAATGATGGAAAAAAAAAAGCTTTTTATTTTTAATTTTCTCTATGTATTTAACTTCTGTTATCTCGTTTCTGTTTCTTTACATGTATGAATGCTCTGCTCTTCTGTGATCTTAAAAAAAATTACAAAAAATACAAAAATGAAATAAACGTGAAAAGGACGTACTGTTTCTTCATTTCCCTTCCCTTCTTTGCATAGCCTGGGTTGTCTGCTCTCTGATGGTGTGTAGTGATGACTTCCCAGCCCACCCGGGGTCCTGGGCCAGACTGCCTCTTCCCTCACCTTCCCTGGCAGGACAAGACAGTGCAGGGCTGCAAGCAGGGCAGGGACAAGTGGCTCGAGGCTGAGGGTGCCGGATAACCCCTGGCAGGATGGCCCCTGGGGTTTAGTGCCTGGGAGTAAAGGGAGGAGGCTGGCTGTAAACAGCCATGAATTGGGGCTGCCACGAGGAGAGAAGGGGTGCGGAGGCTGTCCACAGCTGGATGGCATGGGCAAAACCACAGTGCCCAGGCTGGGTACCTGAATTCAGTACTTGCCTTTGGATCTTGTGAATAATCACAGTCTTGTTAATCTAATTGCATGTTTTTGTGTGTGCATGTTTGTGTGTGTCCACGTAGAGGCTGGGATCAGGGTTGCAGTCCCGGGCAGGGAAGAGCAAGGAAGCAGATGGGAGGGATGGGTTGAGGCTGAACAGCACTGGCGAGCAGAGGAGAGGAGCAGCAGAAGATGGGGCACAATGGTGGAGATGGAGAAGAAGGCCAGTAAGGAAGGAGGCAGGAAATGCTGGCCAAGAAAGCAGAGCAGGACACAGCACTGGAGAGGCCAGGGTTTATGTTGAGGAGGGAGAGGGGAGATGGGGGAATGGAGAGGGCCTGCAGCTTGGAGCAAGGGCAGCCAGGACAAGGTGGGGAGGGGCAGGAGCCTTCTACCATGGGCGCAAGCAGGCATGAGAAGAAAAAAATAGGTGAGAAGAAAGAGAGCAGAAGGGAGGGGACAGCATAGTGGCCAGGGCAAGTTTATAAGAAAACATGGCCAAAGGGGTGAAGAAACCAAGAGGCAGGATCCAGGGAGTCTGGTGGAAGGAGAAAGCAGTACCTGGGAAGTCTCAGCATGGTAAGTATGAGGGATGGAGAGCCCAGGACATCTACAGCCAAATCACTCCAATGGCAGTGGACTGGACTGCAGGTAAGTACCACTTGGATGTCACAGACACACCTTCCTTGTCCCATTGGGAGAACCTGTGTTTCCTGCCGGTCCCTGGGGACACAGCTGAAGGTGTCACTGCAAGAGGCAGGGGTGCAGCTGGGATCCAGGCCCTGGCTGCGCAGCAGGGCTTGGGCAGCCTGGGGTTGCAGCCTGGGGAAACCAAGCAGCATAAGCCTGCTCGGCAGTGCCTGGGGAAAGGCAACTCCAACGCCAGAGCAGCGGCACTCAGCTGGGCTCAGCTCACAGCATGGGAGAGCCTAGCTGCAGCACTAAGAGCAAGGTGGTCTCATCCTCCTACTCTGCTGGAGTGTAAAAAAAAAAAAAAAGGGGCTTCTTATTTCTGGGTCTGCTTGGCCCCACATCTGTGTGCTGCCTTTGCTGCCTCTGTTTCATCTTCCGTCTTCTCCTCTGCTGCCTATTTACAGTTTGCTGGGGCAGAGACTCGAGACCTCTGTACAAAACACTGGGGTGTAATCCATGAAAAGGTTTATCTAATTTTACTTCTGGAACATAACACATAGGGCAATAAAAGCATATTTTTCAGTAGAGTACAGACTTTTCTTAAATTGCATGAAATTAAATACAACCTGCTGTCAGAAGCTCAGCACAATCAGGTATGTCAGTAAGCAATAGGCATAAGCAGTACTGTGAACATCAGTGTGGCTAGTGGTTATCCACACCTTTGCTCTTCAAGGATGAGAAGAAGCAATGGATTATGAACCTTCCTCCATCGCCATCATTCTCTTCCCTGGCACTGGGGGCTATGGGGTGGGGATGGGGGTGCACAGGCAAAGCTGGGAGGGGAGCGCTGGGCTGGGGTATCAAGTGTGCTGTAGGGATGTGAAGGCTGGTACTGAGCTTAATTGGCCCATCACTGAGATGGAAACAAGCCACGCTTCTGGTGCTGTATGTGGATGTCACCAGTGCTACCAGGGCTCCACCTCAATGTCTGCTCTGAACACACCTGGAAAGGCTGTCTCTGCCTTTTCACCTCTACCACCTTAAAGCTGAGACTGTAAAGAAGACAAGCAAAGCTGGCAAGCACAACCTCTCTTTTCATTAACATTTTAAATGGTTATTTTTAATGGTACATTTAACTAACACTAACTTATCCATGGGAAGAGAATTTGGCTGTTAACACTGGCATCTGCTTAACAAACAGAAGCTTTGCATTTGGTGAGGCATGAGCATAACACCAATAGTATTACTTGCTAACAGCAGACTCATTAGCATTAATTGCTGCATTTACTACCATGAAGAGGTTTCTGTATCTGTAACAGCAGTTGTTAGATGTACCCCATTCTCACTGGAAAAGGTACATGGGAAGTTATTAGGAGTGATGCAGACCTACTAGTAAATGAGGATGTAAATTCTTGGCACTTACCATAGCTCAAAACTTCCTGAAGAGTAAGAAAAGTGATGAGACTGTGTTCTTCATCTTTGCTCACTGAAGAACTGTGTTCAGACATGGTTCAATGCAATTGGATGTGAGTTTAAGGGTTACAGTGCTCAAAGGCCAGAAGAAAATCCAGACCCAGGCAGCCCAGAAGCATGGGGACATCTTTGAGTGGCTGTGACATGGGATGCCTATGCAAGCTGGAAATTGTAATGACTTGCTTCCAGAGAGGCACCTGTACCTAACACCTTGTTACTGGTCTGTTGTTTGTATTACAAACTCTGTCCACACATGACAGGTGTGGTGTCTGTGAAAACTTGGGAACACACTGGAGAGTATGAACTTTACACGATGCTTTCTGGTAATTAATACTTCCATAGTATATGGTTTGTAGAACATTTACTACTACTTTTTCTAAAGTGCTGTCTTAAGAATAGTGCAATGTCCAGGAAGCTAGAGGAAAGAACATTTGAACCATTTTTCACAGAGAGGAAGGTACTAATTGAAATGCAGAATAGAGTGGTTCATACATTCCAATAACCTTGGTGGCAATTCTGATTTTAGGTCTTTTAAACTCTTATGACTAAAATGCAAAACACTGAGCAGAAATAATGCTACTTCGCCAGATGAAAGCTGCTTCAAAATTGTTACAGGGTTGGAGGGCAGCAAGGCACCCTTTAGGCTCATTCTGTGAATCACACCTCTGCACTGAGCTTCTGTCCCTTCCTTGGGTGCTGTTTTTTTTTAATCCAGATGTGCCTGGGACTTGAGGGTTGCAGTCTCGTGATGCCTGTGGTGACCGGCTGCAGTACTAGCAGTTTGTGACAGTCATTGTTAAAAGCAGACAATCCCACCTTCCTCTGCCAGCTCAGTGCATGGTTCTGGGTTTTCCTTGTCTTGGAGCCCAGCCCCTGGGACTGTTTCTTTTGCTTGCAACACAATCCTCCCAGCTGGAGAAATCACTCCAGGGCCTGAGCCCCTCAAGGATGCCTCCCAGACAGAGGAGAGTCAGTGGGGATGCACAAGGCGTTTGACACGAGTGCAGGAATCCAGCAGAGCTTCAGCCCCTCCCAGTGCACCTGCCTTCCAACCCTGGCCCCACATTCAACCTTACGTGATCATGTGTAGCCCTAATAGTTGTGCAGGCTTGTTTCTGTAAATACCTGAATTGAGTCAGGTTTTAATTTTGTCCTGTTCTGTTGGGCTCCCCTTCCAGCACTGAAGCCATGCACTTTCTCTAGCAACAAAATTTTCATGGGGAATAATTGTCTAATCCCCACTGCAGGCAAGTGGCAGAGTCAGGATCAAAAGATGCATGGCGTTATGAGAGAAGTTATTTTGCTTTCAGGCCAAGGGATATGGCAGCACAGAAATCAAGGGTCTTGCACCAAAGATTCTGCAGGAGCACTCCTTGCAAACCATCCCTCCCTGCCCATTCCCTGAGCAAGCGAACACACTGGCAAGTGAGCAAGCTGAAACGGCCACAGGGAGAAGCTCTGACTCCAGCTGGGCTTCTCCCATTCCTTCCCAGCCAGCCATATGCCATCTCTAAACCGTTGTTCTCTCAGTGTCATGCAGGGGCAGAGGAACCACTAGGGATCCTGGCAGAGAAGCAGGAGGTCCTCTCTGAGACTGATGGTGGAGCCCTGCCTCCACCTGGCTGGCTGGCAGCCAGCACCCTTCTGCTGTTGTCCAGCAGGCAAAGAGCTCCCAGAGGTGCCAGAGCCTGCAGCAAGTAACAACATGAGCAAGGTCATACAAGCAGGCAGCTGAGTCTCTGGATATAAGGGTGGCATAACCATCGTTACTGGAGGAGCTCCTCCTCAGGGACTTAAAGTGGCTTCAGTTGGCACATATTCATAGAAAACATAGTCACTGTGCCTGCAGCCAGAGCACCCATGAGCTGATGGTGAGCTTGAGATGCTTGAGATAAGACTATGCATCCTCTCTGCAATGCAGTTTGGGAAGCCTGCTCAAATAAAGGCTGCCGTGCCTGCCTGTGAGTCCATCACCCATTTGTGGAGTGGCCTGAGAATTTCTCCACTGTGGAAAACCTCTCTCAGATAGGCTTGTGAAGGAAGGAGTGGGCTCACCATATCTTTCCATGAATGTTACTTTACCCAACCTGAGGTCTTCCTTCCACCACAGAGCCTTGCATACCTTCAGCATAGCCTCCCACCGCTGATGAAAGCTTTTCTCCATGGCACAGAAACTGCGACATTCAGAGGTTCATTGCTGAAGGCATCCATGAGTGATAGCCCCAGCTGCACCTCAGGAACCCCAGCATGGGTGCTGCCCCTCTCACTGCAGCTGGGGCAGAGCAGGGAGCGGTGCTGCTATTTCCATCCATGGCACACGGTGGAGATGAGCACAGTGCCATGCTTTTGAAGCAAGTTGCTCTTGCTGGTAGTGGTACATGTCTCTTCTACAAGGTTTTTCCGGGGCAGCCGTTGGCACAGAGGAGCTGCTGACAGGCATCAGGGCAAGCTTCCCACGCTGCAGGATGGGGTTCCAGCTGACACAGCCCTGGTACCTATCAGCATAAGCCATACCGTGTTCTCTGTTAGTGGGACAGAAATGTGCTCGTATGCCTGAGCCCAGTCATGCTTTTTTCTGCCACTGATCTGGCAGCAAATGGCTGCAGAAGGGATGGATGTGCACGTGTGGCTTTGGGCTGCTGTCTCCTTAGGGTGGTGGAGGGGGGCCTCTCTGGAGGGAGCTGTGCCTCTTGGTGTGCTTGGGGACCCGAGGGCTGTGGAGAAGACCTGGGGATTTGTGCTGTTGGTTGGTGGCTGCAGAGAAGGATTTACTTCCCTGGGGGCACAACTGAGCGCCTTTGTGTAAGGAGCCTGCAGCTGAGAGCCAGCTCCTGGCTCCAAGCAAACCCTGAATCAGCACAAGGGCAAGGACCACAAGCTCTAAGGGTATTTGCAATGCTGTCCGAAGTCTTCCTGCTCTGCTCTTTTTACCCTCATTAGCTAATTGAAAGGGAAATAAGGAGAGAGACCAAACATCTCTGGGAAGGAGCTGTAACACCTGCAAATAAAGGTCTGCAACTGCTCTAAAGCACCTCCCTGGCGCTCTGCCCCAGGCAGCTATCCCAGGCAGCGATGTGTCCTCGGGCAGTGGAGCGATGGGGCATCCTGAGGCAGCCAGGTCAGACTAATAGGAGTCTATTGCAACTGAGTGATAGCAGAGTTAAGAAATCAAGAGGCACTAAGAAAAGTGACTGAAGAAAGGGAGAAAAAGACAGTGGAGGCACTTCATGCCTCTAATGATGGCTGTGATGCGGCAAATAAGGGAAAATTAGCACCAAACAGACAAATGGAAACTCATTTCAAGAGGCAGTGAATGAGACAAAATTGCAATGAGAATCTCAGGACATTAACTGAGGAGCAATAAAACTTCATCTCCCAAGGAGTCCAGTGCTCCCGCACACTCCCTTGCTCACTGCCTGTACCCTCGGAGCTTTCCCTCCCTGCCCTTTAGTGACCGCCCTCACTTTTATATAAGTACTAGAGCTGAGAAAACATTTATTCAGAGCAGGAGGGTGAAATTGTTTTGATGCTATCCTCTCTCCCACCTTTTTAAAATTCATATCTGCAACAAAGAGTTTCTGTCTGCAGCAAAGGTGAACAGAAGTGGGAAGTCATTGCTACTCCAGTAGTCAACAGCTGATGTTGTGCTCAGCTTCACACAACAGTCTGAGAAACTGGGATGGCCTGATCACAGTTAGGGTCAGGGAGGTTTTGTCTTGGGGCACAAGGAGAGTGACTGTGTAAGATGGCTTTTGCTTGTATACAGAGGGAATAGTCCCTTTCCTCAGCCGGCTGGGCAATTTCACTTAATGAATTGCTGAACCCTGTCCATGTCCAAAACGCTGGAAGTGCCATTATGCTCTCTGGCTCTGGCTCTGTGACACGTGATTGTTTTTCAGCCTTGTACCCTCTTGCCCTAAGAGACATGAGCTTGTCAAGGGTGGTAAGAGGCATGTGTCACAGGAAGGGAGCCTGTCCATCACTCTGTGCATCCTTCTGCACCTGGTGCATGCTCTGGGGTCATCCGTGATCAAGAAACAAGGCTTGACAGCCAGGCCTGAGACTGTGAGTTCAGCCAGTCAAAGCAAGGCAGTAATTTAGGGATGAGAAGCCCACAGCATGGGACTTGCTGGGACTCTTGCTGTGGTGGTAGCGGTTTCTATCCAATGCTTACAAACAGTAGGGTTTCATACCAGAGGTAGACTGGTACCTGCCTAAAGTTCTTATTGACACCTCCTGAGCTAACTGTGTCAGACCTGACCCATTGCACTGGCTTTAGCCTCACTTCAGAAGGATGGCACCAGCTTGGTACCAGAGGTTACTTGGTGACAAATCAGGCATGGGTTAGTTTGGGTTTTTTCCACGTATGCTCATTACCAGTGCATGTGGATAACCCCACAAGAAACAGCATGGTGGCACTATTTGTGCTCACCCAACAGCTCTGTCACTTGAAACAATTACTGCCATTACTGTGCAATTTTGTTTCTAGGCACAGACAGCTCCTTTAAGGGCCACATACCCATGTGCTGAATATCAGCATTGATATACTGACACCGATGAGTCTGCTGTGCTCCGAGTTAGTATACATACAACCTATCAAACAGGAAGGATTCACTCATGTCAAATAGTGATTGGGACTCTGTGCTTGACAGTGGCCACAGAGGCAAAGGACAGGTATGTGTGGCATCAACTCTGCAGCCTTGAAGTCATGCTGTACTATAATGGCAATCTTACCCTACAAAATGAATTATCTGGACAGCCCGTTCAGCTGAGCTGCCCTTCGTACAGCCCTTGAGAAGGGCTGCTTGGGCTGTGATTGCTCTGTGTGCACCCTGTGCCTGCAACAGGATCCCTGGTGCTGAGCTCACTGGTCCCTCTGATGCTGGCTGCACATCTCCATCCCTCCAATGCCACTAAATGACCATGGGCAAACCTGTCAGAGGCATGGGCAGTGGGACCCTGCTGAGTTGGGTACAACAGCAGAGGCTGAGTCTCACTCGGGGCCTGGAGCATGCTGGCAGGCACCAGGCTGCTCTAATAATTTCCTTGTAATGAGCAAATCAGCTAAAATTGAAGCCAGTCTCCAGACACTTTATGAAGAGATAAAAGAAATGTGGCTACAAAGGGAAGTGTTTGATGGGTGCTCAGCTCCCTTGTTTTCTGCTCTTATTCTCTTGCTTCTCTGTTATTTGAATCTCCTTTCCACCTTTATGGGTGTTAGGTAGTTAATCTTCTTGCAGGGTTAGTGTTTGTCTCTTCCGTTTCTAGTGCATGATTTTGTTGAGCAAGCACGAGCCATTTGGCCCACATTGATTATTTATGAGGGTGGGAACCTTTTGTCTCTGCTGTGTAGTAACTTAACAGTGGTGTAGAAGGAGGCTGCCTAGAAGTGGCTGCGTGTCTTGCAGGAGCTGGGAGCCAGGGAAGGAGGCTGAGGTGCTGCAGTATCTGATAGGAAAGGAGTAGAGGAGGGAGACAAATCAGGCTGAACTCATTGTAAAGGGGGATTTATCTATTATGCCACCAGAAAGCAGGGATAAAATTATACTCTTGGGATTGGATAGCGCTTTGCATTCACATTGCAGAGGTGCTAGGAAAATATCAGTAAAGAGTGAGACCAATTGTTACAATTTCCAACAAGAAGGGATGAAATTTTCAGGAATTAGTGCAACAAGAACATTGAAGCTCTGCTTGTGATGGGCTGGAAGCTCATCCCTCACCGTGTGCAGGCAGATGCTCCACAGCTGCCTGGGTGCCGGCTGTACAGCCTGACTCTGCGAGTGAGGGCAGAGCTGAAGAGAACAAAGGATTTCTAGCTTGAACCACACTTAGTGGGAGAGGCGTTGCAGCCCTCCGGTGAGACTGCATACCGTGATTTCTGCAAAACCAGGCAAGTCACGCACTTGTAATGGGTCACTGGGACCTGGTCAGGTGGAAACAGAAAATCAGTTTCCCTCCCCAGCCTCCACCCTTTCCTAGCCCAGCCTTTTGTATTTTCTCTCTTTTCATTGCCTATTTGCTCAAATTGCCGTCTGCTAGTCCAGAAGATGGGAAAAGAAACACAGCTGACGAAATCTTCACCAGGAGATTTGCAGAGGGACACCCATATGAAATAACGCACTGATGAGAGGATCCATTCTCCGGATGCTACACACAAATATAAGGCTGGCAGCCTGGAAAGGTGTTGTTCCTTTCCTGTGTACCCAAGTATGCAGGAAGGCGAATCCACTGCATGTTGAAAACTGCTCTAGAGCAAAACAAATAGACCAACACCAAAGGGCAGGAGCTGAACTGCTTTATGAATGGAGACGCTATTAGAGTGTACGACAAACAGGATAGTGGAATATCAGTTTAAATTTAACTTTGCTGTTATTACTAAATTGGAATCCTACACTGTGTGTAAAATAGTGCTCCTAAAAATTTCGTGTCACTTCTGCTCTTCCCTGCATCCAGTGACAGCTGAACCTGTCAGATTTCAATCTGTCCCATGGCTTATGAAAAAAAATTTTTATGGAAAAAATATTTTAAGGGAACATAAATTTAAATGCTGCTCCAGCATCATTGCCTTTCAGACAAAAATGTTACAGGAGCTACCTTTGAGGTGACCAGCCAGAATACTGTAAGGTTAATGTGAGGAAAGGAGGACAGTCTGCTGCATGTCATCAGGATGGGCATGATATTCTCTGGTGGGACAAAAACAGGACAAGGGCAGGCATATCTGGGAGGCATCTGCAGTCAGCCAAGGAAGTACACACATGTAACCATGAATCTTGAGCCTGGTTTAGCAAAGAACAGATCCCAAGGATGATAGTATCATAGAATCAGAGAATGGTTTGGGTTGGAAGGGACCTTAACAATCATCTAGTTCCAATCCCCCTGCCATGGGCAGGGGCACCTTCCCCTAGACCCGGCTGCTCAAAGCCTCATCCAGCCTGGCCTTGAACGCCTCCAGGGATGGGGCTCTGGGCAACAATCTCCAGCATCATTTAAAAGTATGACTTTCTCCACCACAAGCAGGGCAGTGGGGATAGCTGCTGAGGGAGACTGATGTCTCTACAGTGGGGATGCAGTGTCTCTACCCCAGCATGAGCTATCAGAGCCGGCTGAGAGAGGAGGTCCAACTCTTGAGTCCCTCTCAACTGAGCAAATAACCAAGCGCATGCACCATCAGTGGGTCCTGGTTTTTGACCAGCTGCTGAACTGAGGCTTTCCATGAGGCTTGCTGAACACAAGGCAAATCTAATTTTCCCCTCCAGCAGTCTCAACAGCAGCAGAAAGCAGGGCTGATCTGTTTTGAGCAGCACAGGGATGCTTTGCTGTGGCTGCCATGTGTGGTGCTCTGGCTGCCCTGCCTCCAAACCCTGCAGCGCTACTGAGGTGCTGCCGCCTCTGATCCCCTCTTCCCCAGCACGGTGCCAGGGGTGCATCCCCAGTCACCGATTCAGTAGTGCTTTGCCTTTCTTAAACCAAGGCTTCCTAAAATCCTCATTCTCTTTCCCTACCACACCAGTTTCTGTGTCACTATGTGACAAAGGCTGACCAGTTCAGGTGTCTATTGCTGCACCGCAGGTTTAACAACGGTTGCATTTAAACCTGGATATTGACAGAAGAGCAAGGAGTGGCTGGCTGTGCTTGTTTGCAAGCGGAGGCCCATGTCCACATGCAGTGCCAAGGCTCTGTGCACAGCTCAGCTGGTGCAGAGCAGCTACTGGTGATGTGCCCAGTGAGCTAAAAAGGTGTTTAGTTTAAAATAAGGTCTTATGAGCTTGACGGAGATGAACTAAAAGAAAGCCTTAGAATAGACTTGCAGACTTGTCTGTGACTACAGCAGGCTTATGCAGAGGCACAAGGATGGGAAGTACTTTTCAGGGAAAGGCAGAGTTGGGCAGCACATTGCACTGGTATGTGGTCTCCTGAGGCATTTCACTTACAGAGACGCTTACCTACAGAGATGATACCGAGAAGGCTTTTACCTGCTGGGTGTTTTGCTTACAGAGGCATTCCCCAGAGACCATCCCTGGAGCCACATTTACCCTTCAAAGACAGCCGTCTTCATGGCATGTATTTTTAACAAGGCTTGACAGTATGTTTTATGCCCATCCTCTTCCACACAGAATTAATACTTTGGAGCAGAGTAGTTATCGATCTGATCCGCATGAAATCCTGAGAGACAAGCTCAGTTGTGCTCTCTGCCACAGCCCCATCCAGTGCCCCTGGGAAAGCGGCCGAGCCCTGCTGCACAACCTGGAGGTAGGTATCGCAAGATATCTTGAAGGTCTAAGCTCTCACAGACCTGTATTGCAACAATCATCCTTTGCAAAGCACTCCAGGGATTGCGAGGATAACATTGCTAGGGTACGGTGTGATAGAAATACTATGGTGCTAAGGTTGGTAGACTTCTGAGGTCTGGGAGCATCACAAGTGATGTGAGACTGTCCTTTAGTCTTGGCATTGCTAAGACCAAATTTGAATGGCTAGAAATGGTCAGCCATTTCGGCACTCAGACGCTGCTGAAGAATCTTATTTACTTGTGATGGCAACCAACAGCCAAATGCCTGTGTGAGCAATGGCCTGCTTATATGGAGGATCTTGAAGAGCTAATAAATTGGGACCTGGAAGATTTGGCAAGTGGTTTCTGGCCATTTTAAATTTTTTCTGTATGAACAGAAAGGAAAAGTCATGCTTCCTGTGCGTAACTGTTCCTGGGTGGAGAAGCGAACCTGTGTTTGTGAGCTTTCCCCTTGCTTCAGATCAAAATGCTGGTTTGATCATGTCTCTGTTTCAGGGCACACCTGACACTGGGATTTGTATTTTAAATTAAGGGAAACTTCTTGCCATGTGATGGCAAGCACAGTAGAGACAGAAAGGGTTCCCTAGTTCTGGGCTTAGTGGTCCCCAAGCTCCATAGGAAAGCAATAAACCAGAGAATCATGACCTTAATGCCTTACCTGCTTCCAGATTGTGTAATATCACGATGATAGGATCATGTGGTGCAACGCCACAGGGAAGAAAACGAAGACAGACACATTTGTATGAAGAGTTCAGACCTTGTCAGGCTAACAGAGGCTACAGAGCAATGAGGAGGAGCCTGAATCTTTCTTCCACCTCTGCTTAGTACCTCTGTGAAATCAACTGGGAAGTTATACGAGGGATTGTTTGCTGTGGGGCTGATAGACAGTGAAGGCATGAAGATGATCTTTGCAGATGCCCACAGCCTCAGTCCAGAAGATCCTTCAGAAAAGTTCTGACGAGCCTTGAACGGTGCCCTCTCTTACAGGAGATGCCCTTTGCTACCTCAGAGAGTGTTTTATTTTTTTACCTCTGCAGTGTGTTTCCTGACTGCCTCAGCTAAACCAAGCGGTTCTTTGGTTCTTTTGCAAGTGTTTCTTTACCGAGCACCTGTACGTGTCAGGGTACAACCCATGGAAAGCAAAACTTCATAGTTTTACTCTTCTTGGTACTTAGATCTTTGATTTGTGCCTTTTCTACAGAGAGAGTTAATTGCCAGACTATGGACCTGGCATGTTTAAACCTCTGATCTGACTTGTTTAAAATTGGGATCATTCACGTCTCTATCCTGCATGGAGAGACTGCTGCAAAAGGGTACGGATAGCCAAATCTCACCCTGAGACGCTCTCTGTGTCTGCTCGTGCACTGCTGCTGCTTTACAAACTTCTCTCTCCCTGCCTGGAAATAAGTAAGTATCCAGACAACCCCACAGCTCAGATGTAAGGGCTTAAACCTTTGATCATGAGCAGTGCTTGGCAGCAGGGTAAAAACATTCAGGCTCATTCATAGAGACGCTGTGTGGAGCTGCTGTGGAAGAGCCTGTGGGCGTATGATGAATACTTAGTTATTAAGCTGATTCTAGGCATGTTGATTATAATTCCAGGGAGACGTGGAACATCCTGCAAATACTTACATAAACATCTGATTCCCAGGGCACATGCGAGCTCGTGCATGTGTGTGTGTATGGGAGGGAAGGGGAAGCAGCCTGACAAGGGTTTTGAAAGTAAGAATAAATAGGTGCTGTTGCACCAGTGACTTTGCTTTCTTTTTTTAATCCAGCAGGGAAGAACCACAGGAACTCATACATTCATAATCTCTCTTTCTGTCAGCCATGGTGAACAACTCATTAGCACAAAGATTTTGCTTTTTTGGTTCATTCAAGTACGAACACAGAGAGAAGCCAAACGGACGTGGAAGCCCCTTGCTGAGCACCTCTTGTTCTTTTTGGTGTGATAGCACTGGTGCAGGAACAATCTGTTTTCTTAGGGCACTATCCAGGTCCTACTGTAGTCTTTGCAGACCTTAATAAAAACTTAGTTAGGAATTTAAGCTGCAAGCTTTATGAGTGTGGCTGCTGCAAAAGATGTTTGAAACTGAAACAGAGAGTTGCAACTCTCCCCATGCCCAAGATCTCAGAGATATTTGGTTCTGGGACTTCAGTGGGGCCATGTCAGTGAGTTAGACTATTTGAGCCCTGTTTTAGTACCTAGATTTGGAAAATGTCAAATGAGTATACCTGAGAAGGTTCTATTTTACATCATGGTGGGATGCAACATCAGTCCAGTTGCTCTTGCTTTGTGCAAGGGGTGACAGTGCAGATGACACTCTGAGATTCCCACCTGGCCCTGATCTTTTGGGACATTTCCTACAGCAGAGTGAAATTACACTATTTATTACACTTCCCAACAGGCTCTTTGCTGCATCAGGTACTGCAGACAGAGCACCCAAAATCCAGCATGCTTCTGCACTCGTCAAAGCTCTGGACTTTCCTTGTATCCTAGCACAGCACTAGTACTGAGGCAAGAAGGAAACCAACTGCCTCCAGGCATTTTTCGTTAGCCTGTGCAATTCTTACAGAGCTCCTGGTCTTGCAGATGCTGAAGATGGGCAGGGAGACAGATGTAGGATGTACGTGTGTGACAGGGGTGAGGGGCAGCAACTCCAGATAGCATTCTCTGCTTAATTGGTTTCCTTCCTTTCCCACTGTGTTAATCATCTCCCTGTGAATGCTGGCCTGGGCTCATTTCAAGTAATTCTGTGGGCCTGGTGAGAGGGACAGGGAGTGGATCGTTCCCAGAAGCCTCTGGTCAGAGCCACAGGTCCCTTTATCTGTCTTCCTGGCTCCACGGCAGTGTATTTTCCACCCAGTGCCTCTTCGATGCTCTCTAATGGAGGAGGAGGTGAGCATGAAATGGACTGCTAAAACCCATGAATATTTCAGAGGAAAAAGTCAAGGGACTCCATTAAATCCTCTTCAGTCTCTGCAAATGGAGCTGGGGGGTGGGTGTGCTGGTTAGTAAGAAATTCCAGTGGCATTCAGGCGATGTCAGGAATGCTCCTAGCTACTTCCAGGCTGGTGTGACTGCATGATGCTTTCCAAAGCGTCCCTTTTGCACCATCCCCATAGAGCCATCCAGCACTGCTACCATCCTCTCCTTCCCCAGATAAGTCCAAGCAACTCTGCCGAGTCTGTTTTCTGCTGCTGCAGCCTGCCCCTACATACCTACCCAATATTCACCATCCAGCTTACCCCATTCATCCTCAAATGCTCCTCTTCCCACTATCACACTCGTAGCATGCCAGACTCTTCCTGAGCTGCCCAGCAGCCCTTTCACTGTCTTTTAACCCAATGTCCTCCTATAGCAGCCCATTGCCTACCGGCACCCCGTTTACCAGCATCTCTCCCGGCTCACCTGCCATTTTCCCTCAGTCCCCTTACAAGGATCCTGTTCCCATCACAGCCGCCTCGAGACAGCTTTTACCCCCACTGTCAGCAAACAGCTAGAGTGGCGGCAGCTTTCAGAGCAACATCCAGACAGAGCCTGACAGCCCCATATGTTTCGGCAGAGACAGTTCCTCCCTCTAATGGGCCCAGAGGAGTGAGGCTTTCAAAGGATTCAGCGTGGAAGTGACAGGCTGGAAAGCCTTATTAATGGGCTCTCTGCTGGTGGGGGGCTGGGAGGCAGAGAGTGCCAACATCCCGGTGGCACACCTGTCCCTCCACAGTGAGGCAGAGCCAGCCCTGCCCAGCCACCAGCATCCCACCACAGCCCATACACTGGTGTTCCGCAGTGGCGAGCAAGCCTTCCTCACCCTGCCCTCGGATGCAAAATGGGGCAGCGATGCCCCTGGGGTCTTTGGTTTTTTCGTAGGAATGAGTCAGCGTGGGAGGTCGTCTAAGTTTACCCACCCTGCAATGCATGCTGCTCATCCAGCCCCAAGTCCCAGAGGGGCCCCACAGGGCTGCTGGTACCCAGCTTGGCTTTCATGAGTGGAGAGGAGCCTGGGGGTAGCAACCCATGGCTGTAGGTTTTCTCCCCTTTGGTGGGTGCCAGCATTCAGCCAGGAATTGTCTTCTGGTCTGTAAGTGGCTTCTAGAGAAGATGACCCATCATGACTCTCAGTCCGATTGATCCTCATGGATTTCTTCTCCATGGCATCCAGGACTGTTGGTCCACCATATCCAAAGCCACCAGTGTCTCCCCTGTTAGACACCAGCACCCCTTTAGGACACCATTAAATCTGGCAGTCCCTTAGCTTTTGCTGTGTTGTTCCTAAATCACTCAGGTCTGCCTCAAAATGAAAGAGATCCCAGAAGGAAAGCCTCAGGTCCTGGGCAAACACAAGGAAGCACCCACAGTGAAATCATCCCTGCACTGAAACATGAGTTGCTGCACAGACAGGAGTTGAATGAGGCTTGTTGAAACTTAAACCACAGACTAACTGACTACGGGCAGATAAATAGCCAAGGATGGGCACATCAAGTGTAGAGGGGGAAAACTGAACCTTCTCCATTAGACCTCTTCTCCAGTAAGAGAAACTGTTTTTCCCTCTCTGGGTCAGGGTCCTGCGGATGGCCACAAAACCCTTCAGAAGATGACTTGTCTCAACACAAAAAAAAAAAAAAAAAGCATAATCACAGGCTCAGTAGAGACCTCACCAGCAGTTTTCAGCTCACCCCAATTAACCCTTCCTTGTTATCCAGACAGTGATGACCTGTACCACCTTTCCTCTCTTCCACCACTGATAATGAGTCTTCTCCTTCTCTCAGCTTAGCATCCACCCATTACTCCCAAAGTGCTAATTACATTTTACTCGTAACTTGCTTAATCAACTTCCATAATTAAATTAAGCACAAAGCAGTGCCTTTCTACCTGTACCCAGCTTGTAGTTTGGGTTGTAGGCTGGTGTATTTACAAAGACTGATGTACCCCAAGCCTGCCTGTTTCTGCAGCTATGGCAGACTGTCTCATGCAAGCTGCCACCTCTCTGCAGACTCTGCCTCTCAGCTACAGAGGCAGTGGTGCTCCTCTGAGAGAACTGGGCTGTTACTTCCTTGCCTCTCTTGTTATTCATGTTCACTGTTCCATGCCAAGCTAAATGAAAATTATTTCCTCTTTAATAAACAAAAGTGGCCCTACATGGAGGAAAATATTTTCATTTTTAATAAGCAAAAGTGATCTTAGGTACCAAACTGCATAACTTCCTTTGTCTGTCTTTTTCTGCTGATCTTCAGAGGGCAGCAGCCCCTGTCAGTCTGGATGCCCGCTCCGCATTATATGGTAAAAAAGGGCAAAGTGTAACAGACTAGGAAACTGTAAATGTCTGTTACAGGGTGCTTCATGCTTCCTGCTGGATAAAGGATAGCAGACTTAGAAATTTGAGCAATAGTATGAGAAACCAGCGGGAGGTGTCCCTGCCCATAGCAGGGGGGTTTGAACTGGATGATCTTTAAGGTCCCTTCCAACCCAAACCATTCTATGATTCTGTGAAACACTGGTCTTTTGCTGGTGATCTCAGTAGAGCAATGAAGATCATAGAATCAT
>VZTO01011948.1:0-11954 GCA_013400615.1 Syrrhaptes paradoxus
TTCTCTGATTCTATGATTCTAATTAGCTCTATGAATTGCATTCCTATTTAAATCAAGAATACAGGGGGGCCATTGTTTCTTCTGTAATAGAATAGTCGCACTGGGTGTGTTCTCACACTGTGTAACTAACCCTAGCCTATGTTTGGAGAGGTTCAAAATATAAATAAGGAAAAAATAACTAATTTTTGTTTATTCCTCCCTTGCCAGGGATTACTTCAAGACAAGTATGAAGTTATAGTTAGTACTGGAGTCCTTGGACGAGGGCTTGACCTTGTCAATGTCAAACTAGTAGTAAATTTTGATATGCCTTCAAGTATGGATGAATATGTACATCAGGTAAATAAATAGCTAAAGCATTATTTGAAAAGTATTCTGAAATATGACATCCATCTATGGAAAAGTAAATTTAAATGTAAACATAAATATTTTCCTCTACAGAATATTGTTTTTCTAGGAAGGGAAAGAAAGGTGCTGAATATCTCTTCGTAAGTCTCTTTATTTAAATTCCTAAAATCTAGAACACTGTTCTTGTATTTCCTATATGTTACTAAAACCTGGAACAGTGTTCTTATATTATGTTTGCAGTATTATTTTTCCTGTTTCTTACTCTCTACTATAATTTTATGTCTATAGAAAAGAAAGTTTACCATGTTTTTACTATTTGTGTGAAAAATGGCCAAATACCCCTCTTTCTGCTGCAGCTCAGCTGCAGTGTGGGGATATGCATATAATGCAATCAGAAAACCAGTTGTGACCTTTCTTTTCATTCCCTCTCCCTACTCCAGTATCTCTTCTGATTTTTTTTTTTATGAGGATTTCTTGCTACAAAAAAGATGGTGTTTGGGTTGTGCATGTGTCTGTATGTTTATGTATATATACACCCTGGTCCTAGTTTGGCTAGCAGACCAAGAGAACTATTACCCTTTTTTTGGCACTTAAGAAGCCACAGTACTGTACTATGGTGTCCAGTTTTGAGACCATCACTACAAGAAAAGCCAACAAACTGGAGAGAGTCCAAAGTCAGGTGGCTGGCACATGCAATGTGAAGAGACGCAGGGGGAACTGGGCTTGTTTGGTCTGGAGTAGAGATTTAATTGCTGACTTCTATTCGGTAATGAGAGGTTACAGAAGAGACAGAGTCAAGAGATGCACAGTGAAAGGATGAGACCCAACAGTCACAACTTGCTGCAAGGAGCATTCTGCCCTGGTAACAAGGAAGAATGCTTTTCACAGCGAGAGTAGTCACCCAGTGGAACAGGCTGCCCAGAGAGGTGGTGGGACCTTTGTGTTTAGAGGCACTCGAAACTCCATAGGACAAGGCCCTGAGCAAACTGATCTGACTTTGAAGCTAGCCCTGTTCTGGATTGGTGGGAAGGACCTCTGGAAGTCATCCAGTCCCATGAACTCCTAAGTATTGTGTGTTACTAGCTGCAGTATACTTCTCTGCTTTTTAATTATCTTTCTGATAAAGTTTCAAGCAAGTAGCGAACAAATTAAAATGGTCTTTCCTAGCATGAAAGTGTGCCGATATTAACACGCTATATCTTCCTAAATAGATTATTTTCTAATTTCTTCAAGCACTTTGGATAATATGGAGAAATAGTTTTAAGTTACTAGAACATTGGAATTAAAGGACTTTTTATGGTCATGCTTATATATGTCGTGCTTGATACAAGGTATGTGTATGTGGCATTGCTATGATTAGCATTTTTTGAAAACATTTTGTTTGGACCAGATTTACTGTAAGCCTTTGCTCATAGGCTATATCATGTATCTCAGTATCAATATTGGACTTCTGGTATGGCCCATAAGCAAGTGGTAATTTTAGATGAATGTAAGCTAAAGCTTCAGATCTGCATATCCTGAATTCAGGAAGTTTATTAAAACTTTGTGCCTAGAGAATAAGATAAAGAGATTTGGCCTTGTCACTTAAGTTAGTTGCCTTTTTTATAACAGAAAATAAACTTGAAGGATATATGAATGACTTCCATGTAATACTGATAACTTAAAATGAGTTTTTGCTTTTTCAGGTTGGAAGAGCAGGGAGGCTGGGTCACAGTGGAACTGCAATTACTTTTATCAATAACAACAGCAAGAAGCTCTTTTGGGATGTTGTAAAGAGAGTAAAACCAACAGGCACCATTCTTCCCCCACAGCTACTTAATTCCCCATATCTTCATGACCAGAAGAGAAGGGAACAACAGAGACTTAAACAATTACAGAATAGTCTTGTAACAGGAGATAGTATTATGGACATTATTAGAAAACATGACCAAAATAAATCTCAGAGGTAATAAAGCTATATTTATAGTTATTTGATGCACGTATGATGAAAGTATGAGTAAAAATAAACATGGAATTATGATGCCTTGTATATTGTCTTTTTAAAATAAGTTTATATATTCAGTTTTTTAAGTAGTCTCATTTTTCTCTCATCTTCCTTTTGAAATACAGACTGTTGTGGGTTTGACTTACAGTAGTGCCTAGTATAAATACTTTATGTAATCCTTTTTCAAATCCACTAGTCTTTGGTCTTGCTTGCAACATAAACTGAGAAGATACTCTTTATTTTAATATTTCTGAAAGTTCATTTCAGACTTCTGAAATACACTCTTCTGCTAATTTTTGTGTCACTTTATGGAGGTAAAATCTTTGCAAATGACACCACCCACACCCCCCCCCCCAAAAAAAAAAAAACCCAAACAAACAAACCAACACAAAAAAAACAAACAAAACCAGACATTGGTGACAGGTCTCAGAACAAGCCTCAATCTCTTTCTGGTAGTTTACAGAAAAGCTTCCCCTGGGACCATTTTTCCAAATCCTCAGTATGCTCTCTGGGGGTTTCTTGTGAACATTTGTGCAAGTTTTGTTTGTAAAGGGTACTGAGAGCTTAGTTCCTCCTTTATTGCCTGTGGACCAGTTAAAAGTCCAGCTCAAGCACTTTGCAATAGCAGAAATACTCAGTTAATATAACTTCATTGTAGAGAAATAGCATAAACCACATAAGTTAAAGAAGAAATGTGTGTTCTTGTTTCATGAAGGATTATAGTTAATGTAGTTCAGTACTCATTTAAGCGTAACTGTTGCCATTCTCTGACACCAGATGCTGTTTCATTTTTTCAGGAAACACGACCAACACAGTGTTAAGATAGGGTTGTACAATTTACCATCCAAAGCCTGAGATAAGTCATAATCATAACTTAACCTTTTTTTTTTTGTTCAGACTGAGGCTTGAGAAGTCGGTTTCATCAGGCCTTTCGTGCTGCCCTTGTGGGCAGGCTGAGAGGGCCCGGGTAGTTACATGTTAACCCTGTGCATTGTCTGTCTACTTTTTGGCCAAAGGACAAGCACTATGATAGACTGACTTTTGTAGCAAACTAATTTTTAAAAGCTTAGTAGCTGATTATTTTTTGTTTCCCCAGCTAGAAACAAGAGTCAGGTTTACCTGCTGGGAGGCGTTCAGCAAGCCCGGCGCGGGTGCCAGGGCTTCTCTAACGGGAGCAGATTCGTACAGCTAGCGACAAACTCCTGCTCTGAATTCCCATAATCCAAAAGATGGTATTTATTATTGTTTCTCCTGTTTTCTGCGCGCTGCTGCTCCTACTTTCACATCCCCTCGCAGGGCCGAAGTCCAGTGCTCGGCTCGCCGCGTGCTTTGCGCGTTGCCTCCCTCTGCTGGGACAGTTCGGAACCTTTTCCCGTGAGCTCAGTCGCACGGTACTGAGAAATGCCGGATCGTTTGGCACACGCAGAGACCTTTCAACAAGAGACCGATTTTTATTTCTTTGGCGATGTCAGGCAATCCTCTAGCTTTTCAATAATCCCGTTTCTTCTGCCGGGCGCGGCGGGCTGCCCGTGCCGTTGGCTGCGGGCCGGCTCCCTTCAGGCGGCGGGCGCTTCCGACAGGCGAGCTCCGTCCCCTTCGACGTAGTTCTTTCGGGAGCCAATCGCCGTGGGCTTGGCGCATTCAAACGGGGCAGGAAGAGGGCGCGAGCGGTGCCTGAGAGCGGCTGCTGTGAGGTGAGGCGAAGTGAGGCGGGGGACGGGGCTCGGCTCCTTTCCCGAGACTGGGCCGTGGGCTTCCGTGGGGCAGCTCGGGGCTGCAGCTGGGCCGTTGTTTCGGGAACCGCAGAGCTGGGTCGGCAGCGCGGGGAGGCGGGAGCCCTCGGGATCCCGCCAGGCTCGGTCGGTCAGCCGCTGCTTGCTCCGCGCCTTCTGCCGCTGGCGGGGCGGGGCGGGGGTGGCACCGCTGTGGCCGTGTGGAGAGGCCCGCGGGGGGCGGGTTTGCTGAAGGACGGGACAGGTGCCGGTTTCTCCTGCGCTTTCACCCGGCTTGGAACACCTGGGATTCGTCTCTAATTAGTATTTGTAAGCCGTTAAAAATGAGGAACTAGTGTACTTTTAACAGATCTTGAGCCTTATTCCTTACTTTGGTATGAAGGAGCTTTTTATGAGGAGATGAAGTTTTCTACAGAGAAGTTGTGTGAATCTTCGTAAGGCACAGCTATAGCGACAGGAGGGGACAGCTTCTTACCCTGCTTACTTTAAAGCTGAACGGAAAAGAGGGACTTTTCAGAAAACACTGAAGCAATTCATGGCTTACAACCGTGTTTCTTTATTTACAGGCTGCTAGATGGAGCCACAAAATCTCTGTTTTACAGCTCACGTAGCATGTATCAAACTGCACTGAGCAATAAATACACTGCGGTTTGAAATTCTTGAAACTTTCCTCACAACTTTTGAGCTCTGAAAACTTTGTGTAGTCATAGTCATGACATGTGTCCACAAGCTGTATCTAAAATTGTAGCGTTAAAAAAAACTTCTATTGGAGCAATGGTTAAATGGTTGCTTCTACATCACTTGCTCTCATCTTGCTTTCCTTTTCTTCCCCTGATCATCTGCTCCTTTTGTTAAAAATATGTGCCATTTTGAAGGATCTAAGGCAGGTGACTTTCTGTTGATTTTTAACAGCAAATTATTTACAGCTGGCATATCTGTAGTGGGTAGTGATGTCCAACCTGTACAACTATGGTGTATATGCAACAGTGAAAGCATGCTTTTCTATGCAGGTCAGACATATACAGTTTTCTAGATATTTACATGTAGAAAGGATGTAGAACCCATTTTACAGTTTTTCTTCTGTCCCCTAGGCTAGGTATCTTTTTGTTTTGCTATGCATGTATGTGCTATAGTGAACTAAAATAATGTCCAGACATAATGTAGTAGTCATCTTTATTAACTGTCCTATTCTGAGACTGGGTTTTATATGTCAAAATCTTGAAAAAAAAAAAAAACCCTGCTTTCTGTGTTCACAGATATCCTATTCGATGTAAATAATTTTGTTGTTATATTGGCACCTGCTAGTTGTGAAACACCAGGAGCATAAATAGTTGGGAGCGAATGGAGGCATGATCTTGAATTTCCTTTTCTTGGGGATCATGATATATCATTTGTAAGGAATGTCCATGGTGATCTTTGATAAATATTTAGATCATTCTTTTTACCAACTGGTGCTTCTTCATGATGTTAGCTTTACTTTCTGAAATAAATCACAGAACTCAATAAATTGAATCAAACAGCCTACTATTGGTAGAAGCAGTCATTCAAATACAGAAGTATGACTCTTTTTTTTTTTTAAGTCCTGGAGGTGAAACAGCGTAATAATTGTCATTAATGTTTGGGGATATGTATTTACTGCAGTATATGTGAAGAGCTCCCCATGCACAGATATATAACTTACACTGCACGTAAGCATCATAAAAATGTTTGCTTTCTCTCCCCAGATTCCATAAGAAGCAACTAGAAACAATCTTTTACTAAAGGTGTTGTACTTATTAAAACCTCAATGTTAACTTTCTGGAAGACAAAATGCCTATTTACACAGTTCCTGCAAGAAACCCCTCTGAGGGACAGTGTACTGCCACTTTGCAGAAGGATTCTTCCCAGAATACCTTTACCAGCAGCAAAGCGTCTGGGCAGCAACTAACACCACAGGTGTTGGGAGAAGAAAAGGATAGTCTGCTTTCATGTTCTCAGAATAAGACTGGAGAAGTAAATAGGACATACGTGATTTCAGCCTGTAAAACAGCGAGTGACACTTCAACTACATTTCAACCTGAAGGCAGATTAACACTCCAGAGGAGAACTGGAGCAAGCAAAAAATCAGTGTCCAATAGTGAACAAGGGCATGCAAGCACAACACAGGGCGTGACACATAGACAAGTAGAGAAAAAACTAACTCTACAGAGACGCGTGAGGACTGGCTGCACAGACAAGGGTAGGATTAATCAGAATACTGTTCCTGGAATAGAAAATAATGACTCTGCTGCACAACGAAATTACAAGATTGCTGTTCCACCAAATTTTAGTAATAATGATACCCGTGATGTTAAACCGAGCTTTAAGGTAGTTGAGGGTCAGTCAAGTAAAAAGTTGCAGTATGACCTGAACAGCAAGGATTCCTTTGGCTTTGCTGGTGGACTGTGTGAAAATGATAGCCGCATGCATTTAAAATATAGGACAAGTGCTGCTGACACACAATTTCAAAATCAAGTTCCTGAATCAGAACAATTAGTTACCTTAAAATATATTAACAGGATATCAGGAGAACAACTGAATGAAAAAGATGATACAAATAAGCTAACCGGAAAGCAAAGGTTGCAACATTTGGTTATGAAACACAACAGTTTGGAAAGACCAAGGACACCAGCAAGAGGTTCAACAGAAGGGTTTAAGCTTACACCAAAGAACAGCACTTCTCAGGGTCAGCCATCTCTGTCTGCTTCAAATAAACAAACGCCTCATCTTCAAATTCTAGCCAAAAAGAAAACTAGTGTCTCCAATTCTCCTTCTGTGAGTAGAAGTTTGAAAACAAAAGAGAGCAGAGAAATTCCATCTGAGAGCAATAGCACTGGGAAAGATGTTTTCAAAGTGGAAAACAGCAAAGTGATTGTAGCTGTGCGTGTACGGCCTTTCAGTAACAGGTTTGTATCCTGGACTTATTTCTGATGCTAATAGCTTTTATAGAATATGTTCATTCCTGCTTTGTATTTTTTGAATTATTTAATCATTGGCCCAATAAGGATATAATACATACCTTGAAATTAGATGAAATCTCATGCAACATCAATATAAAGATTTTATTAAGAGGATTAATTCAATTTATAGGTGTTTGGGGCTATTTTTTACATATTCATTAGATGAAGTATTTTGAGCTTGGATATTTTTATGTTCATAATTTTTTTTTTTTAAACAATGGTTACCAACCTTTTAATGTTCCATAAGGCAGTTGATTGAAATGACTAACTTAAAGCATTTAGCTTATGCTTTTAAACTTTACCCCCCCTTCTATTCAGAGAGAAAAATGAAAACTCGCTCCCTGTGATCTCCATGAGTGGCTCAGAGACAACTGTACAAAATCCATCCACAAACCAAGTTTACAGCTTCAGTTATGACTTCTCTTTCTGGTCTTTTGATGAGTGTCATCCTAATTTTGCAAGCCAAGCAATGATTTATAAGACTTTGGCAGTACCACTCCTAGAAAGAGCTTTTGAGGGATATAACGCCTGTCTTTTTGCTTATGGACAGACTGGTTCTGGAAAATCATACACGTAAGTTCCTAATAATAATTGTTAAAATTCTGTAGAAGCCAATTGTTATGCAACGTAAAGCTGAGAAAATATATTATATGGAATAGATTTCATAGCTATTGAGTTGTGTTGAAATGTTTTTGCATATTTTAAAACAAATTAAACAAAAGTAATCAAAACAATATTCATAATAATTGAGGCAAAGTTATCTGTAGAATGTTTTTATGTGTCTGACTCTGACTTCTTCCTACATCTAGAGAGGAAAATAAAAGCTCTTTCCAGAGATTTTATTGAAGAAAAGCCTTTATTAATACTGAGAACTTCCCAGACCCTCCCAGTGCTGCTCTTCACCACTGTTTGTTATTTCATGCGTGAAGTGACATGTTCTAAAGTGTATTATGGGTTTTTGGACAAGCTTTAAGACACCTTTCTAATTATGGTCCTCAGTGTTTTAGAACTTTAAATACAAAAATCCAGATATTTATGGCACTGCTTATTTGAAATCTAATCTTTATTTGTCTGGGATTATTTTGAGTAATGTTTTGAGGGTTTATAGCCAATTTCGTATACCTTGTGTATGTTTTTCATACGTACCCAAGTGGTTTTGCGGAGGACTATGTTGTGCAGCTGTGTGCATCTCTAGCCTGTAGCTGTGTCAGTCTAATATACTGGTGTTCTGCGCTGGCAGAGATAGACAGGAAAATACTGCACGAGAGGTGGAGAGAGGCTTAGGTTACTGCACTGGCAGGGTGCAGAGAATATAAAACACATACATGTTAGCATATCAAATGTCTATAGGTTTACTGTTTATAGTACAACTTACTCTTCAGTTGCTGTAGGGTTTTCGTTTGACTGAAGTTTTCAACCCATTTTTCAATGGATGAGTTGGAAAAGACCTCTGGACGTCATCTTGTCCAACTCCCCGCTGAATCAAGCACCAGCTTAGATCAGGTTTATTTTTGTCGTTTATTCCTTCTGTAACTTAGAAGCACGTGGCATTTCAACTTCAGAGCTATACAGTCAATATTAAAACGAGCTATGGAGGGTTATAAAACTGAACTTAGCAGGGTTTTTGTAACTACAGGATGATGGGATTTGATGAAGACCGAGGAATAATTCCACGACTTTGTGAAGATCTTTTCACTCAAATAGCACAAATGGACAAGCAACAGGTAGTGTGCTTATGCTATTGACCTTACATTGAATTATGAGGAAAGTGCTGTGTTTCAGTATTTTGATATCTGTTTTATTCTTTCATTTCATACCTTAGTGCTGATCCATTCATCAGTGTCTGTATTCATGTGCTGATTCAGATCTCATTTCTGCTAATATCTCTAATTAACACAGTTCCCTAAACAGTCGAAATCATGATTGTTTTCCTTCCTTAATGACAATAATGTAAAAAAATGGGCATGATGTTTTTGATGATATTAATAACTCTTTATTAATTTTATTAGATTTTGTATCATCTTGAGATGAGCTTCTTTGAAGTATACAATGAGAAAATTCATGATTTGCTTGTCTTTAGAGCTGAAAGTGGACAGAAGAAACAACCAGTAAGTTGCTCACAGAAACAAGTATACGCATGATCTCAGTGTAATCTATTCTGTCAACAAAAAATAAGCAATCATTGTTTTGTTATCTAAGTACCTTAGACTGTTGTGAGTAATGGATTCCAGTAAAAAAAAAAAAATCTCACTTTATGATTTCAAGCAAAATGCTTGGCACTTCAGAAATGTTAAGCAAAAAAAAAAAAAAAAGCAAAAACAGAAACAAAACAATTCAGTAGAAACTCTCAAAATTGTTAATGTCTCCTTATCTGCAAAATAAATATGATCTTACCAGCCTTTATGAAAAGTTTCTAGAATATTACTTAGATAAATCACCATATTAAAACTCTTCTGTGAAATAGAATTTGAGTTATAATCTTGTAATTTAGTTGTAGTTCTAAAATGGAAGGATGACAATGTGAGGATGCTTCCGATGGTGTGTGGGGGGAAGAAAAGTATTTGCCTAATTGTATTTGATCTACCAGTCTCCTCAGTTCTCAGCACTACTGCAATGTCCATTCACTTTCTGAAAAATCTGCGTATTATTTATCTGCTGGGATGCCTGTTTGCCACTGACTCTACGTATCTAATTGCAGACCATGGTAGATTGATTAAAATAATATTTGCAAAGGGAGGATTTTTCCCTACTTTGTTTTGTCTTTGTATGTCCATTGCCCACCTACAGAAAACTACAATAGTATAAGAGCTTAGCACCAAGATGGATGATAGCTTTTGGACTCTTTGCCCTGGATAATTTACTGCTTAGAGCCACAGGGCAGTCAGGAACTTCCTTTTTTTTCCCTGTTGGTTAGTTGTTTGTTTCCCAAGAAGCTGGAGGAGGGGGGAAAAAAAAAGGAAAGCAGTGAGCTGATTAACTAGTTAAGGATCATTACTTAAACTAGTTGAGATAGTTTTTAATGCTTGTGTGTTAGAGTATGTAGAAGCATACATTTGAAACCTTTGTGTTAAGTACAGGATGTAGGGAAGGAATTAATCGTGTTTGATTTATTAAAAGTACTTGTACTTTGACGTATTGATCACTATAGTGGCAACTTGTGCGTAAACTATGAGTATTAGTTTATGATAAAGAAGATACACTGCATTCAGCTTGCTGTTAAAGTAAGTCCTTTATCCTAAACTTGAGACTTACGTGCACTAGTTACATACGAGTGAAGACTATACTGTCTTGTTCATAGTGGGAATGCTTTAATCTGAGTTTTGTCCGTGATTTTTGAGCTAAGCTATTTAACTTGGAAACATAATAGTTTTATGTTGCAGAAAAGTTTTGGAGTTTTTTTTATTATGTAAGTATATTGTATAAGACACATGTTCTTGCAGTTAGCTCTACGGCCTGGTGCAGTCTGCTGTGATTTTCTCAGGCAGCTGAAAAAATTGTTGTTTTAGAACATTCATGCCAAGTTTTGTTGATGATGAACATCATACTAGGGATGTAGATAGACTTGCTCTTAATTTTAAAACATTCCTGAGTGCTAGGTCGAACTAATGCACTCCTAATAATTTTTCTTTTAATTTTTTTTTCACCAGCTTCGTGTAAGAGAACATCCAGTGTTAGGACCATATGTGGAAGGCCTGACAGTGTAAGTCTTAACTGTTCTCATTTTAACAGATGTATCATATAATCTTGAAAAAGTGTGCTAATTATTATCTCGAGTCTCTGTGAGTACTCACCAGTAAGTTAGGCAAGACCTTAGTATCACATAGTTTTACCAAAAGGCATACCCATGCCTAGCTTGACTTGCTGTGTTTCCTTTAGTGTATTGGTTTAGTGAAACAGGTGTGTTGAAGCCTCAAGATAGCTGGAGCTTTGATGGTATATTTGTATTGTGTTTGTAACCGGGGTGATGTGTCAAAACTCTGGAAGCAGGGAAAACTGTCGAAAGAAAACATTCTGAACCCAAACTTTTCTTTCTCCCCTACCTTAGGAATGTTGTCAGTTCTTACTCTGATATCCAGGTAAGAGTTATTTGGTTACCAAAAGGGAATACAAATATTTCTACTTGCTCCTTACTTCACTGCTGAAAACTAAATTCTATGGATGGGAAGAAAATGCTTTACAGACAGCTCAGCAGTCTAAGATATTTCAGCTGATTTTGTAAAAGGATAACGAAGACTAGTCCTATATAATAGAACGAAGTAGATGCATGCAGCTAAGTGTATTGGCTTCACATGGGTATTTCTTAAACTTCAGTTTTAATTCCTTCCTTATAGAGTCATTGTTTGTGTTAATAACTTTATTTGTGAACATTTTAATCTTCAGTTAACCACCCAATGGAGGTTTTGTTTTTACATCCTGCCTCTCATCTCTTACAGAGTTGGCTTCAACTAGGAAATAAGCAGAGAGCAACAGCTGCTACAGTAATGAATGACAGGAGCTCTAGATCTCATTCTGTCTTCACCCTTATGATGACGCAAACCAAGGTATTGCTGGGTATTTTATATCTGTTCAAATCAGGTAGTAAAAAGTTTTGTGTGATGCCTCTAGAAAATTGTTGTGAGAGTATACTTGGAGATTAACTTGGAGCTGAACTTGGCGAGGGATGTGAAAGATAACAAGAAGGGGTTCTACAGGTACTTAGGCAGGAGGAGACAGGCCAAGGAGTGTTCCCCCTCTGATGAAAGGTAATGGGGAGCTGGCTTCTTTAGACATAGAAAAAGCTGAGGTACTTAATGAGTGCTTTGCCTCAGTCTTCACCGGTGGTCAGGCTTCTTGCATCTGCCAGGACCCTGAGCCTCTAGGTGAGGGTGTGGGGAGTTCTGTCCCACTGTAACGGTGGAACAAGTCCGAGTCCTC